>PITA01006042.1:0-51210 GCA_004023965.1 Spilogale gracilis | reverse complement strand
ATGGAGGGATGGGAGAGCCTGGTGGTGGGTACTGGGGACACCTAAAGCATGGAGCACTGGGTGTGGGGAAGGGGGAATGAATCTTGGAACACTGGAAAAAAAAAATTTAGTAACAATAAAAAAAAAAATAAAGATAGCTTTTCTGTTATTTAAAACAAAATGGATTTGATAGCAAAGTAACAGTGAATACACCTTAGGGTATATGACAAAAAACAGACATACACACCAACACAAATACACACGCATACACTCCCTCCCAATCAATCAGTTCAAAAGAAGGCAGGACAAAAGACTCATTTTAGACAGAAAGACACCTGCAGATTGAAAGTGAGGGGACAGAGACACATTTACTCTGCCAATGGACATCAAAAGAAAAACGGAGTAGCAATACTTATGTCAGACAAACTAAATTTTCAACTGAAGACTGTAACAACAGATCAAGAAAGGGCACTGTATCATAATAAAGGGGCTATCCAAAAAGATTAACAATTGTAAATAATTATGCCCAAAATAGGGAGCACCCAAACATATAAAACAATAACAAATATAAAGGAACTTATTGATAATAATAAATAATAGTAGGGGACTTTAACATCCCACTTAAAACAATGTACAGATCATCTAAACAGAAAATAAATAAGGGAACAATGGTTTTGAATGACACACCGGACCAGAAGGACTCAACACATTCAGAACACTTCATTCTATAGCAGAATATACATTCAAGTACACATGGGACATTCTCCAGAATAGATCACATACTAGGTCATAAATCAGGCCCAAACAAGTATAAGTATATTTAGAATGTACCATGCATATTTTCCTTCCACAGTGCTATGAAACTTGAAGTCAACCACAAGAAAAAATTTGAAAAGACCACAAATACACGGAGGTTAAACAACATGCTACTAAACAAGGAATGGTTCACCAGGAAACCAAAGAAGAAATAAGAAAAATACATGAAAACAAAGGAAAATGAAAATACAATGGTCCAAAGCCTTTGGGATGCAGGAAAAGCAGTCATAAGAGGGAAATATAGAGCAATACAGGCCTACCTCAAGAAGCAAGAAAAATCTCAAACAACCTAACCTTATACTTAAAGGAACTATAAAAAGAACAAAGCCTAAAGCTAGCAGAAAGCAAATAATAAAGATAAGAGCAGAAATAAATGATATAAAACTAAAAAAACAATAGAACACATCAATAAGCAGCAGTGGTTCTCAGAAAAAATTAAATTGATAAACCTCTAGCCAGACTTATCAAAAAAAAAGACCCAAATAAGTAAAACCATGAATGAAAGACAGATCACAACCAACACCAAAGAAATATAAACTGTTATTTTTTAAAAATATATTTTATTTATTTGAGAGAGAGAGAGAGAAAGCCTGAGTGGGGGGAAAGGAGAGAGGGAGAGAGAGAAGCAGAATCCCCATTGAGCAGAACTGATGTGGGGTTCAATCACAAGGACCCTGGGATCAATACCTGAGCTGAAGGCAGTCACTCAACCAACTGATCCAGCCAGGCGCCCCAGAAATACAAACAATTATAAGCAACTATTATATGCCAACAAGTCAGGCAATCTGTAAGAAATGGACGCATTCCTAGAAACATTTAACTTACCAAAACTGAAACAGGAAGAAATAGAAAATTTGAACAGACCCATAACCAGCAAGGAAATTGAATCAGTAATCAAAAATCCCCCAAGTGACAAAAGTTCAGGGCCAGATGGCTTCACAAAGGAATTCTACCAAACATTTAAATAAGAGTGAATACCTATTCTTCTCAAACTATTCCAAAAAATAAAAAAGGAAGGAAATCTCCCAAATTCATTCTCTGAGACTAGCATTAGCCTCATTCCAAAACCAGACAAAGTCTCAAGTAAAAAAAGTGAACTATAGGTCAATATTTCTCATGAACATGAATGCAAAACTTCTCAACAAAATACTAGCAAAATTGAAACCACAAGTACATTAAAACAATCATTCACCATGATCAAGTGGGATTTATTCCTGGACTGCAAGGAATGATTCAATATTGTGAATATTGTGAATGATTCAATATTCACAAATCAATTGACATGATATACCACATTGATAAAAGAAAGGATAAAAACCATATGATCCTTTCAATAGATGTAGAAAAGGCATTTGACAAAGCATTCATTCCTGATTAAAAACCTTCAAGAAAGTAGATTTAGAAAAAAAAGAAAGAAAGAAAGTAGATTTAGAGGGAACTACCTCATCATAATAAAGGCCATATATGAAGAATCCAGAGCTAAAATCACCCTCAATGGGAAAAAACTGAGAGTTCTTCCTCTATGGTCGGTCAGGAACAAGCCAGGGATATCCACTCTCACCACTATTAGTAGCTTAGTACTGGAAGTCCTAGCCTCAGCAATCAGACAACAAAAAAAAATAAAAGGCATCTGAATCAGCAAGGAAGAAGTGAAACTTCCACTACTGGTAGATGACATGATACTGTATATTGAAAACTCCAAAAAGTCCACAAGAAGTTGCCAATTGACAGATGAATTCAGTAAAGTTGCAGGATACAAAATCTGTTGCATTTCTATACACCAATAATGAAAAGCAAAAGGAAAATTTAAGAAAACAATCTCATTTACAATTGTACCAAAAGCCATAAGATATGTAGGAATAAATCTAACCAAAGAGGTAAAAGATCTATACTTTAAAATCTATAAAACACCTAAGAAAGAAATTAAAGATGACACAAAGAAATGGAAAAACATTCCATACTCATGGATTAGAAGAATTAAGATTGTTAAAATGTCTACACAACCCAAAGCACTTTATAAATTTAATGCAAATCCAATCAAAATACCAACAGCATTTTTCTCAGAGCTAGAACAAACAACCCTACAATTTGTATGGAGCCACAGAAGACCCTGAATAGCAAAGCAACCTTGAAAAAGAAAAGCAAAGCCGGAAGCACCATGATTCTGGACTTCAAGTTATATTAAAAGTTGTAGTGATCAAAACAGTACGTAATGGCACAAAAACTGACACACAGATCAATGGAACAGGATAGAAAACCCAGAAATGAACCCACAACTATATGGTCAATTAATCTTCGACAAAGCAGGAAAGAATATCCCATAGAAAAAAGATGGTGTCTTCAATAATTGGTATTGGAAAAACCGGACAACAACATGCAGAAGAACGAAATTGGACCATATTCTTTCTTTCCCCTTTTTTTAAAAAGATTATTTATTTATTTATTTGGCAGAGAGAGAGAGAGCACAAACATCGGGAGCAGCTGGCAGAGGGAAAGGGAGAAGCAGGCTCCTCACTGAGCAGAGAGCCCTATATGCAGCTTTATCCCAGGACTCTGGGATCGTGACCTGAGCAGAAGGCAGATGCTTAACTGACTGAGCTACCCAGGCACCCCTAAAAAAATACACTTTTTAAAAATTATATAATCAAAAAAATTATAAAATCAATCTATTACATGTTAAATAGTGTAAACAGGTTAGACAATTATATACATCATAATAATAATTTTTAAAAATATTTTATTTATTTATTCGACAGAGAGAGATAACAAGTAGGCAGCGAGGCAAGCAGAGAGAGAGGAGGAAGCAGGCTCCCTGCTGAGCAGAGAGCCCGATGGGGGCCTTGATCCCAGGACCCTGAGATCATGACCTGAGCTGAAGGTAGAGGCTTTAACCCACTGAGCCACTCAGGCGCCCATAATTATAACAATTTTAAAAGTAGTTTTTGTCTGGTTGATACTATGATGGGTGATTGGTTAATTCTTTTAATATTTGGATTTTCTAAAGTTTTTTTTTCACTAACCATAATTATGAATTACTTTCATAATCAAGGGGAAAAGTAAAGACTATAAGTAACAAAATTAATCAGAGTTGTCTAACACAGACCTAATATTGACAAGTTCAGTAGCACTAAAGCTTTAATAATGTTTAGTGCATGTAAAAGCCAGTTGCTGTGCATGTATAATTGCCTTATTAAATATAATTACCTCATACTCTCTAAGTCCTTACTAACTTTAAAACTCCATTAGGTTTTGACAAATACCCCTGGGACAGTTCATAAAAACATGCAAATGAGACTACTATCACTAGGGAGTAATTTCTCTAATGATGTGGTCTATCAAATGATCTTACCTTTCAGCTGAATTGAAAGCATCTCTAGAAATAGATGATGACCTTGTATTTCCAATAGTGCTGGTATGAGATCGTCTTCCTTTTGCTGAAGGAGTATCTAGTGGTATCTCTCCTAAGCCCTTTAAGTAATATAAAGAAAGGCAGTGTAATAAAAGTCTTAAAACCAGTTAAGTAAAATAATTTATACAATGTAATTTTCTTAGAAGTCATTATTGATCTTTTAGTAAGTGAGCACATCTTAATAATCAGCTATGCTTAGCTTTACACAGTATCAATACATAAAATACCTTCTAATTAGTAATAAATTAACCAAATATGTGATCAACTAATAGGAAATGATATTGGCTGGGTAAAACTATCTAAAATTTAAAAAACTAATAGCTATATTTTATAACTACACTTTTTAAACCTTAAAATCTATAGAGAAAATATGAACATATTACATAAATAATGAATTCCTATGCAACACTAGGGTAAGAATAAACACTTTAGATAAGCACTATTTAAAAATACTTGTATTTGAAATGACTCAAAAATACAACCTGCCTCAGTTCAGTAAGATCATTCTTTGCAAGGTTATTTTAATTATTTCTTTTAAAAAAAAAATATTTATTTATTTATTTATTTATTTGACAGAGAGAGAGAGAGAGAGAGATCACAAGTAGGCAGAGAGGCAGGCAGAGACAGAGGAGGAAGCAGACTCCCTGCCAAGCACAGAGCCCAATGTGGGACTGGATCCCAGGACCCTGAGATCATGACCTGAGCTGAAGGCAGAAGCTTAACCCACTGAGCCACCTAGACACCCAGGTTATTTTAATTATTTCTATATGTATTAAGCTAAAATCTTTAAGATCAATATGCTGAAAAAGGGATACTTGGATGGCTTAGTCCATTAAGCATTGGCCTTTGGCTCAGGTCCCGATACTGGGGTCCTAGAATCAAGTTCCACATCATGCTCCTCACTCAGCAGAGAGCCTAAACGTTTCTCCCTCTGCCTGCCACTCCCCCAGCTTGTGCTTGCTCTCTCTCTCTCTGACAAATAAATTAATAAAATCTTTTTTAAAAAGTAGAAAAAATGCTCTAAAATGTATATTGCCATACATCTTTGAAATACTGTCCTTTTATAAATGAATCCTTTATCTAAGATTATTAGTGAGGAGTAACATAAATGACCATAGAAAAGTTCTACATTATTAAACATATTTTTGCAAAAAAAAGCATAAGTGGATTACTTTTTATAAGATCCTTTTCACATTTTATTTTACTTGATATTTCCTCAGTCACTCATTTCAGACATATCTGAATCCCCATTATCTACCAGGATTAAATAAGACATGGGGCTTCCCCTCAAAGAGCTCCCAATATTCTACAGTGTGATAAAAGCTCTAATAATGGAATATACAAGGTAAATAAAGCAGGGAACAAGCATGATGAACATCATTAATCTTATCCTATAAAAATAAAAAACTCAGATTAAAGAAATGAAGTGATGTACCTAACATTATATAGTTGGCTAATTCTCAAACCCAAGTCTTGAATCAAATCCAAATTTTGTGGGGTTTTTTTTGTTGTTGTTGTTTTTAAGATTTTCTTTCTTTCTTTTCTTTTCTTTTTTTTTTTTTTTAAGATTTTATTTATTTGACAGAGAGAAACACAGCCAGAGAGGGAACACAAGCAGGAGGAGTGAGAGAGGGAGAAGCGGGTTTCCTGCTGAGTAGGGAGCCCGATGTGGGACTCGATCTCGGGTCTCCGGGACCACAACCTGAGCTGAAGGCAGTTGCTCAACCAACTGAGCCACCCAGGCGCCCCTATTTATTTCTTTGACAGAGAGAAACACAGTGAGAGAGGGAACACAAGCAGGGGGACTAAGAGAGGGAGAAGGAGGCTTCCTGTGAAGCAGGTAGCCTGATGTGGGGCTCGATCCTGGGACTCTGGGATCATGACCTGAGCAGAAGGCAGACACTTAATGACTGAGCCACCCAGGCGCCCCAAATCCAAATCTTGTAACTCCAAAAAACCACACTATAGTCTACCAAATATCAAACCTCTTTTAAATGAACTCTTATTGACACTATGACACTTGTTCAACTGTAGTTGTTGAAATGCTACTGCAGTTATATTCTGAATGGTTAACAAAGAAATAATCGAAGATGCAATTACTTCTACCTTTAGATTCCTGGTACTTTGCTTTTAAAGATGTTAACAAATTAAATTTTTCCCACATACCTTTTGCTGTAAGCTTTTAACAGATTCCTTAATATATGGCAAATCTTTGGATGGGACATATTTTTCAAGCATTTTATCAAAGTTTGGATGACACATCATAAGGAAAAGCATCTTTCGACCATAGTACCTATAGACATTTGAGAAATACACAAATAACTTTATATCCCTTAACAAACTCAGTTTCTATCCTTAGATGCATTTTTTTTTTAATAGGAAAAAACCTGTCAATATCAAGATTGTCATCCCTATTTTAAACAAGCCACTGAAATGTAGTTATACTAACTGGAGTAGAACATTCTCTTTTCCCTCACCTTTAAAAAAAGACTACAGCTTCAAATCTTCAATTCTCTTTTAGGAGAGCCAAATGTTTGGGTTCTATTTTTAAAGCAACCTTGGGTCCATATCAAGGCTGGTATTCGGAAGAACTGTGAGTTAGAAGCCTGTCTTTATCCTGGTCTCCTTGCTCACTGGGCAAGAGATTGCTGGTGAGAGGTGTTCTGACCTACGTCAACCTTCCCTAGGTTCTGAATTTCTTATATTTCTTACCTTTGCTCTTTTTTTCCCCCTGCCAAAACTTACCCGGGTTCCAATTCTTCAAAAACCTATTCTGCTACCTAAAAGTTAGCTGATAAATCATGGATGATATATAATGAATGTGTAATGCTCTCCAAACTAAATTTTTTTAATGGTAGTATATAAGTTTAAAATTAATTCTTTTTAAAAGAAATAATTCTTTTTCAGATAAAACCTTAAGTCAAGATATCATTCTGACAGTAGAACCACAGATATCATAGAAATGGGTACTGGAGATATTTTTGGATAGAGGGATCATATAGTACCTTATAATTATACCATATTACTATTCTTCAGAAAGGTGTGCCTGAAAATCAATTATAATTATGCTTTCTCCTACAATTTGGAATGTATGGGACTAGGGAAAACCAGAGAAGGCAAATCTTGCGGGGTAGGGAGAGAGTACAGAATGATCTCAGGAATATGTGTATCAACCAGGTCCCTTTGATTGTGAGGAAATTACAGAAAGGGAGGTAGTATCAGAAAATAAATATTACTATTCTCTCCTCAGAATCAAAATAAGGTTACACCTTGATAATCAGTTATAGTTTCACAGATGATTATAACTCTTAGCCCAGAACATTAAGGCCTGTAGTTCCATCACAGGCCCTAATGATATGAGAATGGCTATAAGTAAACAAGTAATAAGGACACTAAATGTGAGAAATAGTAAAACTGAAAGCTGTAACCATTTTATAATTTTAAAACTTCAAATAAGATATCAAGAAATTACAAAATAGATTAGAAGTATTACCATGTCATTAAGGAAAGGTTAAGATGTACACACAATCACTACAAATCTTTTTTTGTTGTTCCTAACTAGTTTATTATGGTCCAAAACATACTAAATTGTTTTGAACTTTACTGCAGTATACATAACTTCCAAAATGGCTCCCCAAAGATGTCCTGCTCTAATATCTACAATTTATAATATGAGATATAACTTCCAGGATCATGTTATGTTACATTATATGATAGAGTTGACTTTAGGATACTCAAGAGATTTTCTGGGTGGACCTAATCTAATCATACAGGTCCTTAAAGGCAGAGAGCTTTCTATGGCAGGTAGCAGAAGAGAAAATCAGAGAGCTTCTAAGCACAAGGGAGATTCAACATACTGTTGCTAGCTTAAAGATGGAGGGGCTGCACAAGAAGGAATTTGGGTGACCTTAAGGAGCTGAGAGAGGACCCTGGCTGACAATGAGCAAAGAAACAGAGACCTAAGTCCTCTAACTACAAGGAACTGAATTTGGCCAACAACCAAAATGAGTTTGGAAGTAGATTCTTCTATAGAACCTCTAGATAAAGAGCTCAACATTATCATTACCTTGATTTCAACCCTGGGAGACCCCAAGCAGAGAAAGTAGTTAAGCCATGTAAAACTTCTAACTTAAAGAACAATAAGCTAAAAAAGTCTGTTGCCTTAAACCACTATGTTTGTGATAATCTGTTGTACAGCAATAGAAAATGAATCCACTGACTTTCCATATTAGCTTCTGGTATAATGATTTCCATTAGAATAACCCCAGTTACCTAAAGACATAGATATCTTTGTCTTAAAATGTTAATAATTTTATATCCTTACTTCAGCCTCTATGAACTCAGGACCCTCCCTCCCACTTTTAATCTAGCTTCATATGTAACTGCTCCATAAGGTTTTGTATGGGACATTATCCATCACCTAGTTCCACCTTCCTAATTTTATATAAGAGGAAATCTAGGTTAATAGACATTAAGTAATTTGCTTAAGGACAAAAGGTGATTGGGACTAGGAATTGAACCTAGGCTCTTGACTATATCCAAAATTTCTGTGACCAGTACAATGAGGGGCACCTGGCTGGATTAGTCAGTGGAGCATGTGGCTCTTGTTCTTGACGTTGTGAGTTCAAGCCCCATGTTGGGCACAGAATTTACTTTTTTTTTTTTTTAAAGATTATTTATTTATTTATTTGACAGAAACATAGCGAGAGAGGGAACACAAGCAGGGGGAGCGAGAGAGGGAGAAGCAGGCTTCCTGCCGAGCAGGAAGCCCGATGTGGGACTCGATCCCGGGTCTCCGGGATCATGACCTGAAGGCAGTCGCTTAACCAACTGAGCCACCCAGGCGCCCCCAGAATTTACTTAAAAAAAAAATGTTATCAATACAGTAATGTGCCAACCACATCTTGATTATTTTGTCATTTTTCTCGTTCTTAACTTTCATAGAATTTTTTTTCAAGTATAGCAATCAGAAATTTATGGGATTTTCTAAGTGTAGCTATCTCATGTTTCAGGAGACAATATATTACCCATTCTGCTTCCTGTTTTTCATGTGCATATATTTCCTTGATTTCACCTGATTGTTTGGAAAATATATCACTTCCCCTAAAAGCATTACCTTATATTTGCCCACAATGAAGTTCTTCTGCCACTTTTCTGCCCACTCATATATAGTCTTGTGCCGTTTTCATGCAGCTCATCCCTGTGACATGCATCTCACTACTTTGGTGAATTCACTGTGCATTCCCTCAAGATCATTTACAAATTGGTTAAATAAGTCCACCCCATAACACTAATCCATGGGGACCTCACTTTTCCATTTAGAAAAAAATGTTTATTCTTTTTTAACCTTTGTGGCCTACTTTTAAGCCCTTATCCTAACAGATTCAGTAAATATTATTAGCAGCTATTCACCTGGTTTCTTGTGAACTGTCCTGAGCAAACTTGGCAGCAGCTGGTAATATGCGGTCAGCCATATCCTTTGTTCCAGATAAAATACGCTCTGGTTCCATAAATTCCACCACATCTGATAAGTGCTGGGCTGTACATTTTCTTACTGCAATGTGTAAATGGCTACAAGGAAGCATGATCAATTGAAACAAAGTTGATGTATGAACTATGTGCCAAAATTATACCTTTAAAGTTAAATGATTATACTACTCTTAACCCTTAATAACCATCCCTGGAAGCTAAAATGACAAATTATATTAGTTCTCTACTCCCAAGAAGTTAAAAACAAAACAAAATTCATAATCACTGACATTTATTTAGTTCCAGAACTATGACTATAAGTAAAATTATTAGAATAACAGTATTATTCCTTATATGCTCTGTACCTAATATGATGTTTATCACGTAGGAATTATTTGTTTTTTGACTGAAATACTGAAGTTTGCTTGTGTTTTTCCTACATCTCAGACTGCAAATAATTGCATTTTTAGTTTTTAATTTTTTAAAAAGATTTTATTTATTCCTTTGACGGAGAGAGAGAGGGACAGCAAGAGAGGGAACACAAGCAGGGGAGTGAGAGAGGGAGAAGCAGGCTTCCCGTCGAGGGCTTGATTCCAGGACTCTGGGATCATGACCCAAGCCAAAGGCAGATGCTTAAAGACTGAGCCACCCAGGTGCCCGTGCATTTTTAGTTTAAGGACATATCAAGATTATTTTGAATATTACCTTTGTCCGCCATTGATAAGAGAAACAACTGCACGTGCAGGAGTTACATTACTGACCATAGCTCTCAGCGCTTTGTCAACATCTTCCCTTATAAATGTATTTGATTCTCCAGCCTTGTGCAACAAAACTTTTACTGTAGTATCTAGTTCTTGATCCATGTTCCTTTTCAGGTAAGTGAAAAGGTCACTTAAACAGACCACAGCAGCACGAGAGACTCCAGAGCGTAAATTTTTCACCTAAAAAAAATTTCCAAAATGCACATTTTGCTGATATTCTGAAAGAAAATCAGTAATAATGACTTTGAAATCAAATTTACTATTAAAGTAACATGCTTTAATACGTATTATCTTACGTCCTAAAAATTAACATTTAATAAAAATTTTTAAAAGTTGCAAAGTAAGGTATGAGCTACTTTTTTTTTTTTTTTTAATAAAATCTACCCTTGACCTGGGGCTTGAACTCATGACCTTGAGATCAAGAGTTGTATGCTCTCCTGACTGAGCCAGCCAGAAGCCCCAAACAGAACTACTTATAACTAAATGCAAGCCTACTTATTTCATTTAGTACATTCTTTCTTTCTTTCTCTTCCTTCCTTCTTTCTTTTTTTCTTCTCTTTCTTTCTTTCTTCCTCCTTTCCCTTTCCCCTTTCCTTTTCCTTCCTTCCTTCCTTCCTTCCTTCCTTCCTTCCTTCCTTCCTTCCTTCCTTCCTTCCCTTTCTCTCTCTCTCTCTTTCCTTTTGAGCAGAAGAGGTGGGGAGGGACAGAAGGAAAGAGAAAAAATATCTTAATCAAGCTCATCACTCAGTATGGAGCCCCATGCAGGGCTCAGTCTCACAATGCTGAGATTATAACCTGAGCTGAAATCAGGAGTTGGATGCTCAACCGACTGAGCCACCCAGATGCCCTTAGTATGGAGGTATTTTTTAAAGGTCAAATAAACATAGTATATTTATTTTTTGTTACCCAAACAGTCCTTAACTCAGCTGAAAATAAGTTTACCTCTTGAACTACTGCAAAATTTGTTTCATGCAGCTTTGTGTTCAATATTTCAGAATGAAAAGCAGCTAAGCACCTAATAAAATTCAGTCCTTCAATTTTCTTCTCCCTATGGGAAAAAGAAATAAATGACAAAATCACTTATTAAATGGGGCTCAACTGGAACAGGATCTCAGATGTCTTCATTTGTGTGTATGAAATACTATCAATGAGGAGATCTTGCTTATTTTCCCATATCATTTAGGAATTTTAAATAAAAAAAATATGTGAAGTTTTATTTGCTCCAATAGTTCTCTTTTGTAATTCAGAATAGTTTTTAAGAGCTAAAATCACTACTGACAATCACACTAAGTTCATGCTTTATAAATAAAAAGGAATAGTTCCTCCCTAGTGATAAGAATGCCATATTCTTTCTAGAGAAAAGAAGGGAAAGGAATGGCAAACAAAAGGTGGGGAAAGCAATAAAACAAAAATGGGAGAAAAGTAACTACCTTATTGGCAAATATACAATCCAACAACAGAAAACCACCAACAGATGGTTTTGTACTTTGTATTTTTCTTTCATTAGCTGATTTAATGAGCCAGAAGAAGGGTAGGTGGATATTTTTTTTTAATTTTTTTAGGGTAGGTGGATATCAATGAGAGTGGAATTCAAGTGCGATTTAGACATCACATTTCCAATGTGATGACTTTCATCTTATAGGTTTGAAAAATGTAAGCCAAAATGAGTTTCCTTAGTAATATCATAATATTTCCTTAGGTTATATTGATAGCAGTCATTTTTTTAAGCATTTAAATACACTGAATGAATTATGGAAAACTCAGGGAAAAGACCTAAGAATCCAAGGTAGTAAGAGTAAACCTATTTAAATAGCTGTCTGGTTCAAAATTCTCATTTTTTAAATAAACGTAAAAACAGTTTACAATTAATTTAAATGCAGAAACAACCCAATTCTATACACACAAATAACAGATAGTACAGTCAAGAGAGAAAGGAGACAGGAAAAGAAATTAAGAAAAAGTGGCTACAATTTTTCTAAATTTGATCCAAATGATAAATTCTCAGATATAAGAACCCCAAACAGGATAAAACAAAAAAAGCACAACATGGAACATCATAATCAAATTCCTAAGAGAGGTGTTAAAATACAAGGTCAGGTAGCAATATTAAAAAAATAAAGCAGTATAAGAAGATGAGGAAAAGAGCATTATTTTAGTGAAAGTCATGAAAGGCTTTTCTGAGGAGGTAACATTTCACAGATAACTGCATGAAGTGAGAAAGAAACCGTTGGAAGAACGTTTTTTTGTTTTGTTTTGTTTTTGTTTTTGTTTTTTTGAAGAATGTTTAAAGAATTAAGTATAAAGATCTTGAGATATAAATGAGCTTGGGTGTTCAGGAGATGGCTAGAGTGGATAAGTAAGGCAGAACATCCCTCTATAGGGGATGAGACTACAGAAAGAGGCAAGAGACAGAAAATAAAGGGGTTTGTAAACCATAAAAAAGTTAACGATTTTTTTTTCTAGTGTTTTAAGGGGCCACTGGAGGGTTTTGTGGGGAGGAATCCCATGTTCTGACTTACTTTCTTAGATGCATGGGTTGCTTCTAAGTGTGCTAGTTTCAAGAAATTTAGAGATTCTCCAGGGATCTGTTCCTAACTTCTAAATTAATTCCACCATAGTCAGAGAGCCAAAATCTATATAATCTGAATCCTTTTAATTACTTATTTTATGTTCCAAAATATTTTTCTTGGTAAATATTCCTTATGGACTTGAAAAGAATATAAATCCTGCTATTTGAGGAGGAGTATTCTATAAATGTTAGTTAGATCAAGCTGGCCAATCGTGTCATTCATATCTTCTATATCCTCACTGATTTTCTTTTTTCTAGTTCTATCAATTAATGAGAGATGGTTGTTGAAGTTCCAACTATAATTGTGAATTTATTTATTTCTTCTTGCATTTCTACCAGTTTCTGCTTAATGTATTCTGAAGCTCTGTTATACAATAAATAAAATCAAGATGACTTGATGAATTAACCTTTTTATCATCATCATTATAAAATGACCCTTTTTATTCCCAATGTGATAAACAGAATTCTAAGCCAACATCTGTGATTCCTGCCCCCTGGCATATCCCACCTGATAATACCCTCCCCTTTAGTGTGACTGTAAGGGGATATTATTTCCCTCAATCATGTTACATTGTATAGCAAAAGGTTGGCAAGTTGTCCTACAGCTCACTGATTCTGTTCATGTCTTTCCTCTAGTTTCTTCAACACATGGAACAGAATTATAACTATAGCTATAATGTCTTTGTCTACTAATTCTATCATCTGTATCATTTTTTGATTGGTTTCAATAATTGCCTTTTCTGCTTCTCCTTATGCGTTGTATTTCCCTGCTACTTTGTATGCCTGGTAATTTTTTACTGGATGTCAGTCATTATCTGAGATACTTCTGTATTCCTAAATTATTTTTGACCTTTGCTCTTGGATGGAGTTAGGTTATTTCATAAGTTTGAACCTCTTAAGACTTGCTTTTATGCTTTGTTGGGCAGGGCCAAACCAGTCTTTAGCCTAAGGTTTATTTTTCCACACAAAGAAACAAAACTCTTCTGAGTTTTCTACTTGATGCCCTGAGAATTATGAAGTTTTCCACTGTGCTGATGGGAATAAGCAGCATTCAGGGATTGTTCCTTGTAACTTCATTTTGGCTCTGGCTTCAGGTAATTTATTTACATTTATGCTCTAACTAGTATTCAGCTAAACATCTGAGAAGAATCCTCTGAAGGTCTCCAGAGTTCTTTATAAAGCTCCATCCTTTCTGATACTCTGCTTTGCAAACTCTAGTTACCTTGGCATCCCCAAACTCCCAGCTCCATTTCCCATTTCCATCTCTGCTGGTATTTACATAGTTTTCCCTTCTTTGAGCTGTAACCTGGAAACTGTGCAGAAAGTTAAGCCAAGGTGGGGCGCCTGGGTGGCTCAGTCGGTTAGGCGACTGCCTTCAGCTCAGGTCATGATCCCGGAGACCCGGGATAGAGTCCCGCATCGGGCTCCCTGCTCGGCGGGAGGCCTGCTTTTCCCTCTCTCACTCCCCCTGCTTGTGTTCCCTCTCTAGCTGTGTTTCTCTCTGTCAAATAAATAAATTTTAAAAAAAAATTTTTTTTTTTTTTAAAAAGTAAGTTAAGCCAAGGCAATTATAGAGTTCACCTTGTTTGCTTCCTGTCTCTCAGGATCACTAATTTACATTTCCTAGTAAGGAATATCTTGAAAACCACTATTTCATATATTTTGTATGATATTTTAGTTCTTCCAGATGTATAGGCAAATCTTATGCCTGTGAACCCACCTTGGCAGGAAATGGGATATCAAGAGCTCTATTTTGGGTATATTAAATTTAAAATGTCTGTAAGCATCAAAGTGAAATGTCAAGCAGGCAGATGGATTATAAGTTTAGAGCTCAAGAAGATACCTGGAATCGAGACATACATTCACCTGAATGTAATTATTTAGGAAAGAGGTTAGCAAATTATGACTCACAGAACAAATCTGGCTCCATCAGACTTTTTTTTATAAATAAGGTTTATTGGAACATAGCCATACTCATTTGTTTTCACACTAAGGCTGTTTTTGCACTACAACAGCAAAGTTGAGGAGTTGTGATAAAGACATCTGGGCCACAAAGCCTAAAATATTTACAATCTGGCTTTTTACAGAAAATGATTGCCAGCCTGGATCAATGGAATAAATGTATATAGAGAATGCCAGTGGACTGTATTCTGGAGCACACCTCAATTTTGAAGTCAAATAAGGAAAAGGAATAAGAACATACTAAAACAAGAAATTCTTGATTTTTTTCCAAGGTAAAATCAGGAAGAACAAATGTCGGCTATGTCAAATGTTACTAACAGGCTAAGATGACCACTAAAAATAATCAATGTAGACTAAGGAAGATGATCACTTTCATAGTTTTAGAAATGTGGCTGTTGAGGCACCTGGGTGGCTCAGTAGTTAAGCGTCTGCCTTCCTTTCCAGTCACAATCCCAGCATCCTGGGATTGAGTCCCACATCCCCACATCAGGCTCCTTGCTCAGCAGGGGGCCTGCTTCTCCCTCTCCCACTGCTTGTGTTCGCTCTGTCACTGTGTCTCTCTGTCAAATAAACAAAAACCTAAAAAAAAAAAAAAAGGGAAAGAAGAAAAGAAAAAAGAAATGCGGTTTTCAGGGTGGGGACAGTTGAGAGCCAATGAAAAGTTGAGAAGAGAACATGAGGTAAAAAAGTAGACAATGAGTCAGCCTTTTTGAGGACTTGGCTAAAAAAGGGGAATAAAGGAAATATGAAGATATGCAGCTTAAGGAGGTTTTTTTTTTTTTAAATAGGGGATATTATAGCACATTTTAATATTGATGAATATGGTCTAGTAGAAGTAAAACTGAGGATATGGAGGATGGGGATGGAGACAGATACTAAAGGAGTAGGAAAGGAAATGGGACAAATGCAGCCAGTACAAGCTCAAGGTGGGCTGGGCTGCATGGCTGCTGCAGCTACGCTAACTGGCAAGTATTCACACGATTGTGATAGGATATATTTCATAGAGAAACACTTGTAGAAAAGGTAAGATTTATATTTTAGTACCAAAAGGTTTACGTAATCCATAATAAAGCTAAAGTCTGTCCTTAGGGTATATAACTGGTAGTAATACAGTGCTATTAGGACCAGAGTTCAGTTACATTAATAAGTTGAAAAAAACTCAAACTATAATAATCATTTCTATAACTATTTTAATAGAGAAATGTTCCAAAGTTTTTAATAAAAAAATTTCAGAAAACTTCTGGAACTCAGCTTAGTTTTTTTTGTTTTTGTTTTTTTTTTAAGATTTTATTTATTTATTTGAAAGTAAGCATGAGAGGGGTAAGGTCAGAGGGAGAAGAAGACCCCCCTCCAACTGAGCAGGGAGCCCAACATAGGACTTGAACCCGAGACTCCAGGATTGCGACCGAGAAGAAGGCAGCCACTGAACCAATTGAGCCACCCAGGCTCCCTGGAACTCAGATTAGTTTTTTTCATTTTTTTAAAAGATTTTTATTTATTTATTTGGCAGAGAGAGAGAGATCACAAGTAAGCAGAGAGGCTGGCAGAGAGAGGAGGAAGCAGGCTCCCTACAGAGCAGAGAACCCGATGTGGGCCTTGATCCCAGGACCCTGAGATCATGACCTGAGCCGAAGGCAGAGGCTTTAACCCACTGAGCCACCCAGGTGCCCTCAGCTTAGTTTTAAATTAAGGATGGTGAACTTACCAATCCTCATCAGCTAAAAGCCTAAGGGCGTCTGTCAGTGCTATGTCTGGTTTGGAAAATGGCCGTAGTTCCGATGTATCCATTATTTCAGGACTATGAGTAACAGAAGACATCCTTTCTTTATACTGTGGAATGCCTCCAGGAGATGCTTCACCTAAAAAGAAAAAAAAATTATATGTATATGTGTGTGTGTGTGTGTGTGTGTGTGTGTGTATAGCACCACAGAACTCTGATACAAATAATATTCTGACTACAGATTCTATGAATATTTCTTATGGAAACTAGTATTATCAATTTAGTCTTTAATGAAACCATAATACCTGGACACCAAAGCTATTTAAAACTTTATATCAAATATAAATATATAAGTGGTTTTTCAGTCATGAGTCATATAATAAATTAGTCTAGCATTAAGAGCTAAAAATCAGTAAAGTATTATGATCCCATTTTATAAAAACATGTGGATATACACTCATTTTACTATACAAATGACAACTGAAAATGAAGCTTCATAGTATCTGTGTACAGAATTCTTTCTTAAAAAAGATTTCCCTTTTTCTAGACAGAGAGAGCACGCAAGTGCACATGCTGGGGGAGGAGCAGAAGGAGAGACAAAAGCAAACTCCACCTTGCTGTGAGTGAGCCAGGTGGCTGGATCTCAGGACCCAGAGATTATGACCTGAGCTGAAACCAAGAGTCAGATACTGACTGGGCCACCCAGGAGTCCCTGTATAAAGAATTCTAGCTTAAGCCCCCAAATACCAATTTTCTGCTACCTGCATAGAATTAATGGTTTATTACAAATCCTAAGACCATGTGTGGTAATAAGAACAATATTTTTTCCATAATCCAACATTTACCAACCATATTCCAGATGTAAGGCATTTCCCTGGATGTTAAGGAAACAAATCATTATCATATGGTGCTCAGGGTAATGCCCTGGGGGCACTGAACAATGCAGGATACCTGCAGTGGACGTATTAGAAAGTAAAAGATCAGAAAGATCAAATGAAATCTGTATTGGCATTTCTTAAAAAGATTTTATGTATGTATTTATTTGAGAGAGTGGTATGTGCAAGCCAGGGTGGGGGTGGCAGGGAGGGAGAGGGAAAGAATCTCAAGTTCAGCACAGAGCCTGATTCAGGGCTTGATCACATGACCCTGCGATCAGGACCTGAGACAAAATAAACAGTAGGACACTTAACTAAGCTACCAGGTGACCCTGCACTGGCTTTGTAAATGGGTAAAGATTCATTAGTTATTTTTTCATATTAAAAGATTTTTTTAGATTATTTATTTGAGAGAGAGAGAGAGAGAGAGAGAGAGAGAGACAGCACAGAGGGAGAGTGAAAGAGAGAAGCAGACTCTGCGCTGAGCAGAGTCTGACAAGGGGCTTGATCCCAAGGCCGAGATCAGGACCTGAGCTGAAAGCAGACCCTTAACTGACTAAGCCACCCAGGTGCCTAAGAGATATTTTGAAAAAGGTAGTATTAAACATTAAAAAATGACTATCGTAACATACTTTTCAATTTGTCCTATTTGCTACTATCTATACTTCCTTCTCTTCTGTTACCAGTAGCAGACACTATTCTTACAGCTTAGTAAGAATTTCTGTGGATCTTTCTCCCCTTAGATTTTATGACATTAAAAATAGTGAAACTGGGATGCTTGGGTGGCTCAGTTGGTTGAGCGACTGCCTTTGGCTCAGGTCATGATCCCGGAGACCCAGGATCGAATCCCACATTGGGCTCCCTGCTCAGCGGGAAGCCTGCTTCTCCCTCTCTCAGTTCCTCTGCTTGTGTTCCCTCTCTCGCTGTATTTCTCTCTGTCAAATAAATAAATAAAATCTTTAAAAAAATAGTGGAATTATTTGAGAATGCTAGCAAATAGGCTTAAACTTCATAAATGCCTACATTTATCTGGTTCTTAGGGACATGTTTAACCAGTTAATTTTACAGGTCAACATCTGTCATCAGTCAAACTCAACATTAGTTATGAAAATACAGCATTTTAAAGTTTCTAAACTTCTTGCATTATAAAAGAAATACAAACTAGGAAGAATCAGTCATCTAGTTCAAATATCTTTTATGTTTATCTTTGAGAGATGTTAAGTATAGTGTCCAAGATCACATTTATATTTTACTTTTTCTGTACTTTTGGGTTTTTTGTGGTTAGCTAGACTTCAGACCCAACATAAATTTTAAAGTGTTATGATAGTTCAGTTTATTCTTTCCTACCATTAAACAGTAATAAACAAAAGCAATAAGCAACAATTCATTGTTTTTCTTTGAAAATTTTATTTATTCTAGAGAGAGAGCGTGCACACAAGCAGGGAGAGTAGCAGGGAGAGGGAGATGCAGACTCCCTGCCGAGCAGGGACCCCAATGTGGGACTCATCCCAGGACCCTGGGATCATGACCTGAGCCGAAAGGCAGAGGCTTAATCAAGCTACCCAGGTTCCCAACAAGCAATAATTCTTTTTTTTTTTTTTAAGATTTTATTTATTTGACAGACAAAAACACAGCTAAGAGGGAACACAAGTAAGGGGAGTGAGAGAGGACGAAGCAGGCTTCCCACTGAGCAGGGAGCCTGATGCAGGGCTCTATCCTGGGACTGCAGGATCATGACCTGAGTCGAAGGCAGACGCTTAATGACTGAGCCACCCAGGCACCCTCCCTCAATAAGCAATACTTTTTTTTTTAAAGATTTTATTTATTTATTTGACAGAGAGAAACACAGCTAGAGGGGGAAAACAAGCAGGGGGAGTGAGAGGGAGAAGCAGGCTTCCTGCCGAGCAGGGAGCCCGATGTGGGGCTTAATGCTGAGACTTTGGGATCATGACCAGAACCGAAGGCAGACGCTTAATGACTGAGTCACCCAGGATTCCCAGCAATAATTCTTAATGTTTATTATAGTACATGAGGTTTTAATTTTAATCTCTGATTTTTCCAAGTTGCTACTATACCTAAGACCTATTTAATATTTTTATTTTTAATTTATTCTTAATTTTTTAAAAAGTGACTTGTGAACTTTTTTCCATTTGTTCATTTTTTTTTAACTTTTTTTAAAAAAAGATTTTATTTATTTATTTGACAGAGAGAGACACAGAGAGAGAGGGAACACAAGCAGGGGGAGTGGAGAGGGACAAGCAGGCTTCCCACTGAGCAAGGAGCCCGATCTGAAGACGCCGGGATCATGACCTGAGCCAAAGGCAGATGCTGAGCCACCCATGTGCCCCCATTTTTTTTTTAACTTCTTAAAATATTTTTTCTTTTTATTTTTTCCATATTTGGCAAACTTTACTTGGAATATTGAAGGTTCCCAAGATATATAAAAAAATTTTTTTTCAAATATCAAGCAGTCTGTTCTTTATTTTTAAAACTATTTTTTATTATGTTCAATTAGCCAGCATATAGTACATCATTAGTGTTTGATGATTCATCAGTTGCATATAATACCCAGTGTTCATCGCTACATGTGTCCTCCTTAATATCCATCACTTGGTTACCCTCATTCCCTCCCCACTTTCTGTAACCCTCAGCTTGGTTCCCAGAGTCCAAAGTCTCTCATGCTTTGTCTCCCTCTCTGATTTCTTCCCAATCAGTTTTCCCTCCCTTGCCCTGCAGTCCTCCACACTATTCCTTATGTTCCACATATGACTGAAACCATACGATAATTGTCTTTCTCTGCTTCACTGATTTTACTTGGCATAATCCCCCCTCCAGTTCCATCCATGTCAATGTAAATGGTGGCTATTCATCCTTTCTGATGTCTGAATAATATCCCATTGTATATATGAACCACATCTTCCTTATCCATTCATCTATTGAAGGATATCTTGGCTCCTTCCACAGTTTGGCTATCATGGGCACTGCTGCTCTGAACATTGGAGTGCATGTGACCCTTGTTTTCACTACATCTGTATCGTTAGGGTAAATACCCAATAGTGCAATTGCTGGGTCGTACGGGAGCTTTATTTTTAATGTCTTGATAAACCGCCATACTGTTTTCCAGAATGGCTGTACCAGCCTGCATTCCCACCAACAGTGTAAGGTTTCCCTTTTCTCCACCTCCTCGCCAACACTTGTTTCTTGTCTTGTTAATTTTTGCCAGTCTGGTATAAGGTGGTATCTAATTGTGGTTCTGATTTGTATTTCCCTGATAGACAGTGATGTTGAACATTTTTTCATGTGTCTGTTAGCCATTTGTATGTCTTCTTTGGAGAAGTGTCTGTTTATGTCTTCTGCCCATTTACTTTTTTAAAAACATTTTTTATTTATTTGACAGAGAGGGATCACAAGTAGGGAGAGAAGCAGTCAGAGAGAGAGGAGGAAGCAGGCTCCCCACTGAGCAGAGAGCCCCATATGGGCATTGATCCCAGGACCCTGAGACCATGACCTGAGCCGAAGGCAGAGGCTTTAACCCACTGAGCCACCCAGGCGCCCTTCTGCCCATTTACTGACTTGATTATTAGTTTTTTGGGTGTTGAGTTTGGTAAGTTCTTTATAGATTCTGGATACCAGCCTTTTATCTGTAATGTCATTTGCAAATATCTTTTCCCATTCAATGGGTTGCCTCTTAGTGTTGTTGACTGTTTCCTTTACTGTGCAAAAGCTTTTTATCTTGATGAAGCCCCCAAAGTTCATTTTTGTTTTTGTTTCCCTTGCCTTTAGAGACATGTCTTGAAAGAGGTCACTGTGGCCAATGCCAAAGAGGTTACTGCATATGTTCTCCTCTAGGATTTTGATAGATTCCTGTCTCACATTGAGGTCTTTCATCCATTTTGAGTTTATCTGTGTGTATGGTGTATAAGAATGGCCCAGTTTCATTCTTCTGCATGTGGCTGTCCAATTTTCCCACCACCATTTATTGAAGAGACTGTCTTGTTTCCACTGGATATTCCTTCCTGATCTGTTGAAGATTAGTGGACCATAGAGTTGAAGGTCCATTTCTGGGATCTCTTTTTTCTTCCACTGATCTATGTGTCCGTTTCTGTGCCAATACCACGCTGTCTTGATCACAGCTTTGTAATAGAGCTTGAAGTCTGGCATTACGACGCCCCAGCTTTGTTTTCTTTTTCAATAATCCCCTGGTGATTTAGGGTCTTTCCTGGTTCCATACAAATTTTAGGATTGTTTGTTCCAGGTCTGTGAAAAATGTTGATAGTATTTTGAAAAGGATTTCACTGAAAGTGTATATTGCTCTGGGAAGCAAGGCATTTTCACAATTTTTATTCTTCCAATCCATGAGCATGGAATGTTTTTCCACCTCTTTGTGTCTTCCTCAATTTCTTCTCATGAGTATTCTATAGTTTCCTGAGTACAGATTCTTTTCTCTCTTTAGTTAGGTTTATTCCTAGGTATCTTACAGTTTTTCGTGCTATTATAAATGAAATAGATTCCTTAATTTCTCTTTTTTCAGTCACATTGTTAGCATACAGAAATGCAACTGATTTCTGTACACTGATTTGTAACCTGCCATGTTGCTAAATTGCTATATGAGTTATAGAAATTCTGGGCTGGAGTCTTTTGGGTTTTCCACATGAAGAATCATGTCATCTGCAAAGAGAGAGAGTTTGACTTCCTCTTTGCCAATTTGAATGCCTTTTATTTTGTTGTTGTTGTTGTTGTTGTTGTTGTCTGATTGCTGGGGCTAGGACTTCTAGTACTATGTCGAACAACAGTAGTGAGAGTGGGCATTCCTGTCATGTTCCTGACCTTAAGGTAAAAGCTCTCAGTTTTTCCCCTTGAGAATGATATTCACTGTGGATTTTTTGTAGATGGCTTTTATGATACTGAAGTATGTTCTCTCTATCCTTATATTTTGAAGTTTTGGGGTTTTTTTAAGGTTTTATTTATTTGACAGAGAAAGAGCAAGAGAGGGAACACAAGCAGAGTGAGTGGGAGAGGGAGAAGCAGGCTTCCCACAGAGCAGGAAGCCCACTGCAGGGCTGGATCCCAGGACCCTGGACCTGAGCTGAAGGCAGACACTTAATGACTGAGCCACCCAGGTGCCCCTAAAGAGTTTTAATCAGGAAAGGATGCTGTACTTTGTCAAGTGCTTTTTCTGCATCAATTAAGAGAATCATATGGTTCTTGTCTCTTTTGTTAATGTGATCTATCACACTGATTGAGTTGCCAATGTATGATTTCTTCTTTATATAAAATTTCCCTGGAAAGCCATCTGGCCCTGAACTCTTTTTTTTTTTTTAAGATTTTACTTATTTGACAGAGAGAAACACAGCTAGAGAGGGAACACAAGCAGGGAGAGTGAGATGGGAGAAGGCTTCCCGCTGAGCAGGCAGCCTGACCTGGGGCTCAATCCCAGGACTCCAGGATCATGACCTGAGCTAAAGGTAGAGGCTTAACCACTGAGCCACCCAGGCGCCCCCCTGAACTCTTAGTTTTTGGGAGGTTTTTGGTTACTGCTTCAATCTCGTTACTGGTTATTGGTCTATTCTGATTGTCTCTTTTTCCCAGTTTCAGTCTTTGTAGTTTATAAGTTTCCAGGAAGGTATCTATCCAGGTTGCTTAATTTTTTGGCATATAGTTGCTGGTAATAATTTATAATTACTTCTATTTCCTTGGTATTAGTTGTGATCTCTTCCCTTTCATTCATGATTTTATTGATTTGGGTCCTTTCCCTTTTCTTTTGGGTCTGTCCTGAGGTTTATCAATTAATTCTCTAAAAGAACCAGCTTCTAGTTTCATTGATCTGTTCTACTGTTCTTCTGGTTTCTATTTGATTGACTTCTGCTCTTTACTATTTCTCTTCTCTTGCTTGGTTTAGGTTTGATTTGCTATTCTTTCTCCAGTTCCTCTGAGTATAAGGTTAGCTTGTGCATTTGGGATTTTTCTACTTTCAAGAGAGAGGCTTGGGTGACTATGCATTTCCTCCTTAGGACTACCTTTGCAGTATCCCATAAGTTTTGGACCAATGTGTTTTCATTTTCATTTGTTTCCATGAATTTTTTAAATTGTTCTTTAATTTCTTGGTTGATCCAATCATTCTTTAGCAGGACATTCTTTAACTTCCAAATGTTTGAATCCCTTCCAAACTTTTTCTTGTGATTGAGTACCAGTTTCAAAGCATTACGGTCTGATAACATACATGAAATAATTTCAGTCTTTTGATATCAGTTGAGATCTGATTTGTGATGCAGTATGTGGTCTATTCTGGCAAATGTTCCATGTACACTAGAGAAGAATGAGTATTCTGTTGTTTTAGGGTGGAATGTTATATATATATCTACGAAGACCATTTAGTCCAATGTGTGATTCAAAGCTCTTGTTTCTTTGTTGATCTGCTTAGATGATTGGTCCATTGCTGAGGATGGAGTGTTGAGGTCTCCTACTATTAATTTAGTATTATCTATAAGACTAATTATTTTGGTTAATAGTTGGCTCATGTAGTTGGCTGCTCCCATGTTGGGGGATATAGATATTTATAACTATGCGATTTTCTTATTGGCTAGACCTTTTAAGTATGATATAGTGTCCCTCTACATCTCTTACTACAGCCTTTGGTTTAAAATCTAATTTGTCTGATATGAAAATTGCTACCCCAGCTTTCTTTTGAGGTCTGTTGGCATGACAAATGGTTCTCCATCCCCTCATTTTCAATCTGGAGGTGTCTTTAGGTTCAAAATGAGTCTCTTGTAAACAGTGTATGGATGGATGGGTCCTGTGTTTTTATCCAATCTGAAACCCTGTGCCATTTCATGGGAGCACTGAGGCCATTCACATTGAGGGTAACTATTGAAAGATACACATTTAATGCCATTACATTGCCTGTAAAGTACCTGTTTCTAAAGACTGTCTCTGTAAGCTTCTGGTATATGTCACTCTTGGGGTCTTTCTTCTTTTATAGAATCCCCCTTAATTATTTCTTGCAGGCCTAGCTTGGTGGTCGCATATTCTTTCAGTTTCTGCCAGTCCTGGAAGCTTTTTCTTTATCTCCCGCTCCATTCCAAATGAGAGCCTTGCTGGATAAAGTATTCTTGGCTGCGTGTTCTTCTCATTTAGTACCCTGAATATGTCTTGCCAGCCCATTCTGTCTTGCCTGGTCTCTATAGATAGGTATGATGTTATTCTTTTATTTATTTATTTTTAAAGATTTTATATATTTATTTGACAGAGAGAAACACAGAGCAAGAGAGGGAACACAAGCAGGGAGAGTGGGAGAGAGGGAGAAGCAGGCTTCCCACCGAGCAGGCAGTCCAATGCGGGGCTCGATCCCAGGTCTCCGGGATCATGACCTAAGCCGAAGGCAGTCACTTAACCAATTGAGCCACCCAGGCACCCAGATATGTTATTCTGATGTTCCTCCCTTATATGGAAGAAATCTCTTCTCCCAGCTGTTCTCAGGATAGCTTCCTTGGCTCTAAGATTTGCAAGTTTCACTATTATATGCTAGGGTGTTGGTCTATTTTTATTGATCTTGGGAGGGGTTCTCTCTGCTTCTTGGACATGAATCTTTGTTTCCTTCCCCAGACTAGGGAAGTTCTCAGCTGTGATTTGCTCAAATATACCTTCTAGTCCTCTCTCTCTCTCTCGACCCCATGAGGAATCCCAATAATTCTGACACTGGAACATTTCATGGTGCCATTGATCTCTCTAAGTCTGTTCTCATGTGCTTCTAGATGCCTATCCCTATCCTCCTCAGCTTCCTCCCTTTCTATCAACTTATCTGCTAGATCATGAATCTGTTCTGCTTCATTTAGTCTGGCTGTTAGAGTATCCAGTTTAGACTGCATTTCATTCATAGCATTTTTATGTTCGGCCTGGTTAGATCTCATTTCTGTCCTTAGAGATTCTATATTGTTGCTAATACTTTTCTCAAGCCTAGCTATTGATTTCATAACTGCTACCCTGAAGTCCATCTCTGATATCTTGCTTTTATCCATATCTACTAGATCTGTGGCAGAGGACATTGTTTCTGGTTCTTTTCTTTATTGTGAATTCCTCCCTCTAGTTATTTTGTTAGGAATGGTTGAGGGAATGTACTGAGTCTAAAATATCAACCATGACCCAAATGAACTGCACCTATGAAAAAATATAAAGTAGTTTAAAGCTACCACAGATACACCATCAAAGCCAAAGAAAGAAAGAAAGAAAGAAAGAAAGAAAGAAAGAAAGAAAGAAAAGCAAAAAGGAGAAAAAGGGAGGGGCAGGGAGAGAGATTATAATCTCTCAAGGTGGACATAGCAGAGTGATCTGCCTGTTCCTGCTTGTTTTTTGGTCTGTGTATTAGAAGAAATTATATCCCAAAATTGCAAAGAAATCAGAACTTACATATATATATAATATATGGCAAAATATAATTGAATAGAGTGAAAAATGGGCTATAATGGGGTAAAATATATAAAACATATATGCGAAAAAGAAAATAAAAGAAGTAACTTAAAAATATAGGTAGGGAAATACAAATCTATTCGAAATGGGAGGCGATTTAAAAAAAAAAAGAATAAGAAAAGAAACATAGAGAAATGTAAAATTTTCACTTGAGGTATAAGCGAGTTATGAGGGAACACCTGGACTTCCTATATTATTTTCCCCTGGTGTTGGAGTTTTATACTCCTGTGGGAAATAAACTTAAGCTTATTCACCTGTTCTTCCAGCCTGTCTTCTGGGGCAGGGGCCTGCTGCTCAGCTTCTCAGGCATCTTTGTCAAGGTGGAGTTGCCTCACCCCTTGTCAGGGAGATGGGCTTAATGGGAGCTGGTTGGCTGAGCCACTTTTGTTGTTCCTTGGTGTTTTTCCACTTCTCTTTAGAGGGACAGAGCAAACATGGATGTGCAGGAATCTCCAGCCCAAACCCATAATGTCACAGTCCACTCCCCTCAACAGATTCTCCAAGGTCAGTCTGTCTCTCTCTCTCTCTCTGCAAACTCCACAGACTCACGCATCTTCTCAGTGAAGGGCCTGTTGCGCTGATTCTCAAATGTCTTTGCCCCACCTGGAATTATTCCCCCTTGCCTAGGGCCAGCCTAAGTAATCTGCTCTGGTTTGCTCTATGTGGCTTTTGATCCCTGAAAGCTTTCCCCACAGCTTTAGAGGATGAGAATGAAAACGGTGGCCTGAGCCCTCAGAGCAAAGCCGTCAATTACTCCTATCTCCTAGCTCTCTAGCCACATTATGTGCTTACTGACCTGTGACCAAGCATTTGTATCTCAGGTGCACAACCCCATTTGGAGTCTCCAAACCCAACAGACTCTTGCAGCACACTCCTGCACCACTCCTCCTAGGGGAAGAAGAGGTCTCTCCCCAGTTCAGCCACTTGTTGGTTGCACCCCTGCTCGAATAGGATCTGACTGTGCCTCTGATCACAGTTTATGGCAACCCTGAGGTGAGTGCCCACTCCTGGGCTCACTGATTGCACCCAGCTTCCCTGCTCCAATATATGGCAGCTCTGCTGCACTCAGGCACCCCCGGTCTTCTTAACCCCAAGGATCCTGAGACCACACTGTCCCTGTGAGGGTTCCACCTCCCTCTTAGCTGCCTGAGTCCTATTTAATATTTTCATCAACAGCATAGGAAACGTGGAACCCATTCTTGGCAAGGTATAGGAGCTAATAAGTACTTAATGGTAGAGAAATACAATATTTTTTTTTTAAATCATGATCTAATATAAACCAACTTCATAATCTCATTTAACCCCAGCTTAAAAAATGGGACAACACTCCTTAGTGAAACAGGAATATTTGCAGGGAGCACAGAGGAGACCATTGAGATAATGTGGATATTTATAGGGGCAGAAAACTGAGGCATATTTCCAGGTCAGAAAGTTAATTAAAAAGCAGGCCTGATAATTATGAAGCCAGATCTATCTACTAACTTCTACTACCTTAGTGCTCGTTTCATCACAAATGCACTGAACCATATATGCTCTCCTCAGCTTAACCTGCATTTGTGACATTATTCTTTACATTTAAACAAATTACTTAGCTGAACCTGTAAATACTAAATATGGTGACCTTTTAAAACAAGTCCTTCCTTTCAATGGAGGGCTAAAGGCAATATTTTCTAAAGGGCAACTCTCATTTTTTGACATTCCTAACTCATCTCCAAAAATATTTAAGTTTAGAAAGAAGAAAAACAATCAATCAACTGCCTTTTTATAAGAAATAATATTTATGATAATAGTTAGAAGCTACTGGGTCTTGCAAATTTCAATGTTATGGTTCAGCATATTTAGTAGCCCTCAGTTAAACCACAGGTACACTAGCTTTAGAATAGTATCAGTTAAAAAACACACCAAAAATTAAATTCCACTTACTTTCAGATGTCTTTTTCTCAGTTCCTGTAGGTTTCATTCGCTCCCAGGAATTCTGTTCCTTTTCACAATCTTTAATGTCAAAAAGTTCTTTTTCCTCTTTTCTCTTTTGTCTCATCTTGTCATAAGTAGATTTTGAAATTGAAATTTTAATCTGAATGAAAAAGTTCAAATATCTGAAAGTATTCAGGGAGTTTGATATTTAAAATAACTATCCTCATCTCAGACAACTGTATATAGACACTATCTACGTATAAAAAAGTAAACTATACATTTTTTTAGTCCTTATTTCAGGAATTCTAAAATTGACTAGAATTACATAGTGCTAATACCATAACTAAATTTGTGCCTGAGGATACAGTCTGTTACTCAACAGTAACTACTCTGTTACTCGAGTAGAAGATTGTTGAGTATGTAAATACACACACACACACACACACACACAAAGTACATGAATAGTATAAAGTACACTAGATACTTTAGATCAGAATGAGAATATATTTCCTGGGAAGAAGAATAATCCATTATTTAAATGATTAAGGATCAGAAATTTCAATTATCCTGAGATTTAAAAATTTTAATCAAAACACCTTCATCACCCCAAATCTGATGAACACAATACAATGATATAATATGGGCTTGAGTTTAGCCTAATAATCAACAAATAATCTTACATCCTTTTCATTCTCAACATCAACATATGATGGAATATTTTGCTGGACTGCTCTTCCATAAATTCCTGATGGTGGTTCAATGCTTTGTTTAATTGAAAATGCATCTCCATTTTCCACAGAAGATATCACTGATTGGCTGCAGGCTGCTGGTGCTGAATTTGGACTTCCAAATACACCTGAAATTAACCAACCATCAAATTACCCTTAAGTATTTATGTGATCTCATTCTAATAAGAAAGTTAAAGGCAAGCTCTTGACTTAAAGAAATAAACAATATAGTTAGTAAGAAAAACATGTCAAATAATAATAAAAATAAAAATAAATACCCTAACAGGACAATCACTAGGTATCACTAGACATTTCACATATTAAATGAGAACTGCATATTATAATATGAGTTAAACAAAGGTGTTTAAGATGATTTCAAGGCAAAGATTTGAGCTGGAATTAGAAGACACAATGAATTTGGACAGGTAAATGAAGAAGGAGGGGAGGGCATCCTATAAGACGGTAATTCTTAGAAGTAAAGCTGAACAAGTATAAAGCATGTATGTGAAGTGAATAACTCAGTTTGGTTGGACACAAGGCAAACAAAGGAATAACAGAGACTAAGTTTGCAAGGGTAGGTTGGAGCCAATCTGAGAAGGGCCTCAAATTAACTTAATGAGACTCTACCAAGCAAACAACTAGGAAAGCTTTCCAAGCATTTCATCCTATTTCACTATATTTACCAAATAAGATGTCTATCATGAATGTCTATCATCACATTCTTCAATGTGTATCATCACATTCTACTTTTTTTGATTAAAAATGAAACTAATTGAGTTAATTAACTTGATGGGAAATCCTTTCACAATGTATATAGATATCAAATAATCACTTGCAATTTTATTTGTCAGTTATACCTCAATGAAGTTGAAAAGTTTTAAAGAATATTTGCAAATATATTGTTCAAAGGTCCTCTCGTCCTCCAAAAATATATAATAGGTGTTAATTCTGATTTGTCTAGACTCTGTATGGAGAATAATGAAATTATACTAAATACTAAGCTGATAAATTATAAATAAGGACTACTATTTGAACTTAAACTATTATTTGAACTTAAACTTATTTATATTACAAATTATAAACAAGGACTATTACTTGAACTTAACCTATAAAGCTACTATAAAGCTACCCTAAAAGTGTCTTAGAAGTACCTAAGCTGCAGCTGTTACATAAAACATTTCTCTGAAAATTACTGACATGAATTTACTTAGTTTCATTAGAAGACAAATGTAAAATTAAGTACTCACTTCTAATTCTTTCAATTTAATAATTTCTTAAAAAGAAAGTTCTAATAAAACAGTTCTAATCAATACTTGAATCGCACTCTTCTCTGTTCTTTAATGATATCCTTTACTTATGCATGGAGAAAACATACAATTAACAAGCTAAATAACTTGGAAATACCTTTTCCAACAACAACTACTGAGTCTTCTGGTAAGGTATTTGTGGATGTGAAGTCAAAACTGGGAATTTGCTGTAAATTTGATGATGACCCTGTAAATGCTAAAGAAACAAACAGAAAATCCCCACATTTTAATAATGTTGTTATATAGTATTTTAGGATATTATAATATGGTCCTTTAAAATAAATTTTATTTCATATAAGGGTTTTATAATTTATTTATCCACATTTATTAATTCAATAAATGTTTGAAATTAGAATACCTTATTTGGACCAGGAAGTAGAGAGAAAAGAAACCTTCCTTCCCCTAAGGAGTTTATTCATGTCAGAGTTAAGAATGGGAAAGATTTACAAGAAAATAATCACAGCATAATTGAGCAACAGGAGGGTAACCATTAAGGAAAACCTCTGACTCCTAAAAACAGACTGTCAGTCTCACAGCAACCTGTAATTTTCTAGGTTAACTTTCACTTCAGTTTGTGACTATTTGTTTAATTATTCTCTCTACTACTAGACTGTAAGCTCTATGGAAACAGGGGCCATGTCTAGTTTTGATTATCATGCTTTTCCAGAGCCTCTCAGTAGGGCATATAGTAGGTTTTCAATACATATATGTTAGATGAATGCTACAAGGCAGAAAAAAATGAAAAGCAAAGTATAGTTAATTTGGGGTCAATGAAGAGAAATCTCAGGTAGACTCAAAGGTGTTAAGTGACAAAGGAAAGCAAATCTCAGTAAATGGAACAATTTGTTCAAAATCTGTCCATAAACATAAAGTGTATACATACTCTGTTAAAGAGATGACGGAATAATTAGACAAATCTCACGAGGAAATATATAAAGAATATGTTATCTTTAAGTAGTTTAACTTCATTTATCAGAGAAGCTGATATAAACTGTGATTTTTAATGTTACTTTTACTTTTTAACGATATTTTCTTATAAACAAAATACCGAAAGAAATGTCGTTCCTTGAGTCTCAACTGTAAAATATAAAGAAAAAATAAGCTTAAAAGACTCTTGACACATAAGCTACTATTATATAAACTTTTATGTTACTTTTGTCTCATTCATCCAGTAGTGAAAGAGAAAATACTAACTCATAAAAGCTAGTTTGCTGAAACTCTAAGCATCCATTTTCTCAAGTCATCAATTGGGGCTCTACATTAGTATGCTAGAAAATGAGCAGGTTCTTGGAACACTGGAAAATAAAAAGCTTAAGTAACAATAAAAAAAAGAAAGAAAGAAAGAAAGAAAATGGGCAGGTTCAAAGGAAAAACCAGCAAAGGAGTGGAATGGGAATAAGTGGTTCTGAAAGCAAATCCTAAAATCATCTGAAGTTTCTTGCAAAATTAATCCATTCACATATACCAACTATTGCCAATATTTCTTTTGAAAGTTGTTTTATTCCCTTGAGCACTGTACTCAAAAGTCACTTTAATCTGATTATTTGAGGATGCAATGTTTGAATGACCGTATTCAAGACTACACTGCTAGTTTGGGTTGGCTCATCACTGCTCCATTCATTTTTAACATGTGTCATTGCATGCCATTACATGCAAAGCCTAACAGGAATATAAAAATGACAGTATATTTACTTTTGAATAAGTTATACAACTCCAGACCAGTTAAATGGGGAAAACTTTCTGAAGAAATAAATTCTAAGCCAGTATTCAAAAAGCAGACATGATGTGAACACATCAGGATCAGAAACAAACATTGAGGCTGACTGTACATGCCAACTAAGACAATTTCTCGTACTAGGAATGCCAGAGCATTTGGAATGAAAAGAGGGGTAAGAGATAAAGTAGTAAGTTCAGCTGAGGCAAGATAATTAAGGGTCTTAAAAATTATGCAACAGAGCACAAAATTTATTCTGTGGAAAACAGGGACCCACTCAACGTTTTGAGTATGGAAGAGATGGTGACAATACTTCAAAAAGATAATTCTGGAAGAGTATGCAGGCTGGAGTAAAATGGATAAAATAATCGGGCTCCTTGCTCACCAGGGAGCTTGCTTCTCCCTCTGCCTGGTTGTGCATGCTGTCTCTCTCTCTCTGACAGATAAAATCTTTAAAAAACAAAAAAGGACAAAATAAGAGGCAAGATGTTTTTTGGTGTTTTTTTGTTTTTTGTTTTTTTAAGATTTTATTTATTTATTTGACAGAGAGAAACACAGCTAGAGAGGGAATACAAGCAGGGGGAGTGAGAGAGGGAGAAGCAGGCTTCCCACTGAGCAGGGAGCCTGATGCAGGGCTCGATCCCTGGACTCCGGGATCATGATGGGAGCTGAAGGCAGAGGTGCAAGGACTGAGCCACCCAGGCACCCCAGGCAAGATGTCTTATTCAGAAGGCTATTGCAATTATCCAGGGAAGAGATAATGAAGGTGCATATTAAACAGAACTGGTAGGATGGTCACTGCCTGAATCTGGAGGGTAAGATGTAGACAAAGATGACTCTAAAGCTTTAAGTCCCCATAACTGGGAAAATGGTAATGCTAGTAATAAAAATGAAAACAAAGGAAGAGCAACAGGCCTGGAAAGGTAAGTTTGGTCTTTGAACATGTTTATTCTCATTGAGCAGACAGATACAGTAGGTGTCTGGTTTAGAGTTGGACACAGGTGTGTGAAGTAATTTTCTGGAGTAGAAATTACTGCTGGTTGAAAAATAGAAACATCTTTATGATTCTGCTGTCCAAAAAAGGGTGCCAATAATAGCGAATAAACATATTCAGCAATTATTTCAAAGAAATTTTTAAAAAAAGAAAATTAAGAAGTTATATGTTAGGGTTATGAGTTACTTTTAGGAAGAAAAATATTTTTGTACTGATTATTTTAACATGAGAAATAAAATATATAAGTATTTATATATAAGCCCCGTCATTCTCATTTGTAAAAACAATGAAAGAGAAGAAAGCTTCCACAAAGAATAGATATTGAATTATATCATGGGTGAAATTTTTAAAAAATTTACAAAAAAAAAAAAAACGAAAAAACATCCCAAGCCAACTTCCCTTTACTCAATTTATTTCCACAAAAAAGTACACATCCTAAAATGCCTGATTGCCCATACACACACACACACACACACACACACACACACACACACACGTGACTTCAGATGACCAGAAATAAAAGATAAAAAAGAAAAAATAACAAGGGGCGCCTGGGTGGCTCAGTTGATTAAGTGACTGCCTTCGGCTCAAGTCATAATCCCGGAGTCCCACATCGGGCTCCCTGCTTGGCAGGAAGCCTGCTTCTCCCTCCCTCACTCCCCCTGCTTGTGTTCCTCTCTAGCTGTGTTTCTCTCTGTCAAATAAATAAAATTTTTAAAAAAAAAATAACAAAAGTTGACCTATTACAATCACAGTTGCTACGAATAAAAAATGACAGCTCCTTAGAGTTACTAGATTAAATACAGTGACTTCTTACTCTATTTAAATATCTGTACCCTTTAAAATAACTTCTTTACCTTGAGGGAAATTTTTAAAAATGCAGTTATAATAGGTTCTCTGAAAAAAACACACAGAGCTGTCATAGAGGACTACATGCTACACTAAATTTAAAAGAAAACAAAAAGAGTGTTGGGGTGACGGGGTGGCTCAGTTGGTTAAGCGACTGCCTTCAGCTCAGGTCATGATCCTGGAGACCCAGGATCAAGTCCCATATCGGGCTCCCTGCTCGGCGGGAAACCTGCTTCTCCCTCTCTCACTCCCCCTGCCTGTGTTCCCTCTCTGGCTGTGTTTCTCTCTGTCAAATAAATAAAATCTTTAAAAAAAAAAAAAAAAAGAGTGTAAATTACTAATAATGGTAGGCTAACAAAGAAGCTTTCCCAGGTTCTACCACAGGAAAACTATATTCCTCTTTCTACAGTTTTATTCCAGGTTACAACCTTAGTAGGCATCTGGGATTTATTTATTCACATGATTTCCCTACGCCATTTTAGTGGTAAAATGCCTTGTAAAAGGTGTGTGTGTGTGTGTGTGTGTGTGTGTGTGTGTGTGTGTGTGTGTAATCTTGGGGGTGGGGGAATGTCACGAGAAATTCCCGAGTTTTAACCTCATGAGCAAGTCCATTAAGCAATACATGAAACCTGTATGTTCTCTTATTTGACAAAATTACTGAAGCACATCATCAGAGGGGTAAGAATAATCTCAAAACTGAGAAATCTCAGTTTACTGGCATGCTTAGGGAGAATTCTGACACACTTAGTTTAGGATTTAGAGACATTTACTCTTAAAAATTAATTTGTGAAATTTACTAACCTTTAGTATGTTTATAATGTCTTAGGTGTTCCTTATTTTGTATTTTGAAAACACTAGGTGAAATGTCATGAGACCTATCATCTTCAAAATCACCACATCCAAACCCATAGTTCATACGTTGACCAATTATGCTTACATTGGATGTTGTAATCCCTATAAAATAAAATACATAAAAATATTTCTTTGAATGATTCAGGTAATACTATAGATAGGTACATATCTCCCCTCTAAATTTATCTTGCTTTCTAGGACTTTTAAAAAGGTCACTGACATAATATTAGAAACTATAACATTATAGTAATTTAAAGAGTTTTATCTCATTTTAAATTTTGTTATACTTTTTACTAGCAGTTAAGAACATTTTTTATACTATATCTAAAACATTTTATAAAATTAAAATTACAATGAAATACAAAATTCAATGTTTGGAAAAGATAACCAAGTATATACAGATTTAAAATACGACAAGCATTTAATGTTTAAATGACACATAAACCTTTATAGCAAAAAGAAAAATTCTTAAATCTAGAATTTTTAAACTATATCCTGAAAGACATTTTCAATTTCTCTCTTCTCTCGCACTCTTGTGTAATGGGTCTATACTGGTCTGGCTGGTTAAGCAGTACACTCCACGGTGACTAAGCTCAGAATCTAGAATCATGCTTCCTGGCTTTAAATCATAGCATTGCCACTTAAACTGCTGACAGAACGTGAGCTAGACACTTAATCTTATTTGTAAAATGGGGGATAATAGTATTACCCTTTCCAGAATGGTTGTGAGGATTAAGTAAAGAAAATACATGTAAAGGATACTGTAAATACCCAAATATTATATTCTTAACTAAAAATAAAAGAAATCAGAGCACCTGGGTGGCTTAGTCATTTAAGCATCCAACTCTTAACTTCAGCTCAGGTCATGATCTCAGGATGATAAGACTGAGCCCCCGGTCAGGTTCTGCATTCAGTGGGGAGTGTGTTTGAGATTCTTTCTTTCCCTCCCTGCCTGCCCACCCAACACCAATAAATAAATAACTCTTAAAAAAATAAAAATAAAAACCCTAATGTGGGCCTCCTTTTAACAAATATCAAAAATTTTAATCTCATTTGAATGTTTCAACTAACCAACCTGTACCAATAATTTGAAGCTATTAAAACCACAAAAATCTACTAAATGGAAAATCCTACATAATATATATTTAAGCAACCACTACTTTCATATATATAGTTCCCTACAAACACCATTAGGTAGTAAAAACAAAACACAATTTCTTAATTTTATTATGGGTTATTTATTATTTATTTTTATTTATTTATTTATTTTTAAATTCTAAAAAATATTTTATTTATCTACTTGACAGAGAGAAACACAGCTAGAGAGAGAACACAAGTGAGGGGAGTGAGAGAGGGAGAAGCAGGCTTCCTGCCAAGCAGGGAACCCGATGTGGGGCTTGATCCCAGAACCCTGGGATCATGACCTGTGCCGAGGGCAGATGCTTAACAACTGAGCCACCCAGGTGCCCAACTATGTACTGTTTTAAGAACTTTTTTACTTTACTAAAACTTAAGTGACTTTTGAGGTCAAGGGGAAACTGAAATCTAGGTTTTCTAAATCTATTCTTTTCTAACTCCCAAACACATTCCTCCAGAAGAGGGCTCCACTTTTGTAAACAAGACACAGGCTACCAATAACTTACATAAAGTTATAAATAATTTACTGTAATAATCAGTCTTAAAAAGGGATTAAAAAATAAGTTTATGTGTTAGGTTTCTTTGTCTTCTCCTTCAAGGGAACAAAAGCCAAGTGTCCACTATGCATTAGGTGCTTATACTTATACGCTCATTATCCCTTCTCAAGGTTTACACTAAGAGATGAGGGAACTGAGCTTCAAATCACTTCCCCAGCTCATGAATATGGTCAAATTGGGATTTCAGCTGGGGTCTTTCAGAATCCAAAGCACATATACACTGTCTTCCTGTGCCTAATAGATTAACTAACTCTTTGTGGAATACTAGCTTTGTGGAAGCCAATATACCATGCATACATGGTTGAATGAGTCCTTCATGATAATGAAGTCATTCATGAAGTCGTTCATGATAATTACCACTAGGTGATAATCAGAGGAAAAGAATCTCTGGGGATCTGAGAATCTGAGAGTCCAAAGAAGTAAAATAATGCCAATACCACTATAAAGATGTCAGTGCAAAATGTAAGGATATCATGAAAGAGGTAAAAACCAATTTTTTTGTGATTGGGAAAGTTTCCAGAGAAGGCAACTGAACTATTTTTAGAGATGAATGGGGTATAGTGTGGATTCCCCATTTCACCCAAAGAAAATGTATGTGTAACTGCAAAAAGAGAGGAAATGGTATTGAAAGAGGTCTGATTTAACCAGAGTACAAAATTACAAAGAAGGAAGTAAAATATGAGGCTGGAGAGGTAGATCAGGACAGATCATGGAAGACTGCACTAAATAAATTTAGGTTGGGCAATACAGTCAGACTTGCATTAAGGGGAAGAGATTATGGAGAATGAGACTGAAGCTAAAGAAAAATCTTAGGAGGCTAAGAAAGTAAGAAATGAGTAAAAGTGACAGTGGGGACTAAAAAGAGGAGATGAAATTAAGACATATTTAGGAACAAGAAATTTAAAAATCTTAGTAGATAAATACATACATACATACATAGATTTTTAGAGAGGGAATTATTATAATGTAAGGTAGAATAGCCTTAAAGTTGTTAGGACTTTTATACTGAGATCATGTGAAAATAAATGCCACTGTATTATAATTCACTCATAATTCAATACAGTGTTATTAATTATAAAGAAGAATCACATGCAGTTTCCATCCTAAACAGATCAGAATCCAAACATTTCTTCAAAAGATTACTAATAACCAAATCTATTTTCTGAAAAGTGATGCTATACATTAGAGTCTTTCAGGTTACTTCACAAAATTCTTAACAAGATACAATCAAACTCAGCTACTAGTTAAGTGTTGTTTTCAACACAAATTGTCTTTTGTGATGCCTAGTGGCTTTCAAACTATGCTGAATATTAGAATCATCTTGAAGTCTTTCAAAACTCTGGCGGCAAGGTCACATTTTACATCAATTAAACCAAAATGTCCAGATAGAAGAGCCAGACATAGGCACACCTATTACCTTAAAGGGGGATCAATTATTTTGGTAAGTATTTTTTCTTTCAAGAATAACACAATACTTATTCTTGGCAAAAAAAGGCCTTTTAAGGAGTTAAAAAGATGATTAGTCTTAATTGGTAACTAAAAAAATTCTACATCTGAAATGCATTTTTTACCATTTTTTATATCATTTAAAAATCATACTTCCTATAAAACATATTTATAAAACAGCTATAAAATACCTGCACTGGGGCTTTGGTCAGCTATCTCGGAGTTTTTATTCTTTGTAGAAGAAAATCTTGTTGGACAAGGCTTTGATCCAAATGTCGGAAAAATGTCTGACCTACAATGAAGCAAAGTAATTTCAAATAAACATTTGAGATAGTAAAATATTCTTAGATAGTAAGGCAGGAGCAAGTATGAAAACTATAGCTAAGAATATTTTTTAATGGTATTTCTAGTTCACTTTTTGAACTTCCAACCATTTAACATATAGGCAATTCTTAATTATTCATGAGAGGATTACCAAAAGCAGGGAAGATTCTCCAACTCATACTATACAACCTTGTGTTGGGTCAAAAAAAAAAAAAAAATGAAAACTGATCCAAAGAAAATTCATTCCAACACTAAAGCAAAAGATTCCTAATTATCTAATACACTATCTGCCCTCACAGATAATAATACAAAAAAAAGAGACTTAACTACATTACAAATTAGAGATAAGCAACAGGCGGGATTATTAGCACATGCCTGTGTTAATAATCTTAATAATCTGTGTTAATAATTCTTCCTGGATTATTCTTCTTTATACTTTTCTGACATTATTTAAGACCTACAGCCGTTGTTTCACAAAGAAAGTGACTGAAGAATGATAAAGCTTAATGTAAAGGAACTGTTTTAAATCATTTAAGTGTTGTAATATCAGAAAGCCAGGGATGGATATTATAAAGAAGAGATTTTACAAAGAAGCATAGTTCTTAGTAGTGGGGCAAGTATACCTCTTAACTGGTCTAGGGAGACATCAATATTAAACATTTTATAGAGTAATTTCTCTACAATAGATGACAGGCTTTTTTAATCAATTTGCATTTATACTATGTACCTGACTTGAATGAAAGAAAATATTTTAGTCTCTAGAACTCTAGAAAGTATTTTAGTCTCTTTAGTGGTTCTCAAGAGTTTTTCCTCACCAACCCACTTAAAGATGAAACCCCACATGAGGTAATAGTGGCTCTCTTTGCCATGATTCTTAAAGCAAGATGCAAACTGGTTAAGGATAATTGTTTTAAAGCTATTAAACAATGTGGAAATACAAAATTCTTTAAAGGTAACTGAGTCCAGAAATGAGGATATATTGAACTCCTTCTCACATAGTTCAGTATCTGAAGAGAATAATTCCACAAAACAATATACAGAATAGTGAATTCTAAATGTTATAGTATAAATTGAACTTTTCTTCCCAACTTCCAAATTATTTACAGGACCTTGCAACTGTAGGAGTATTTAACATAAAATTTCACATTCATAGACGATAAGGGAAGGACTGTGGGTCTAAAGGATAAATATCTATTTAAATGTCTGGTAACTAAATGTAAACAGTTACTTCACCAGCCCATGTAGCCATTCCAAATTCATTCTATAAATATACGGCATTATTCTACCTAGGTAATTACAACAAAGGAATTTCCAGTAAGAAAAAATTTCCAAATATAAAATAAGCTGCCATTTAGTTAAAAATGTAGAGAATGGAATCATGGGATAAGACACACTTCTCACAGCAGTTTAATTTTGGTTTAATTCTATGAACTGCTGCAATGAAACACCCTTTTCCATTAGAATAGAATACCACCTGTCCTTTGATTATGCAGTCTCTAATTACCTACATTGTTAAAGATTCCAGTTCACTTAACTGAAAATAATTTAAATTTAATTTTAAACATTTACGGCTAGTAGCTATAGATAATCATGGTTCAGGATAAAAATCAAAGGAAGATAAAGACTGACAACAACAAATAAACGGGAACGTGAAACAACTGGAACTCTCATACATTGCTTGTGGGAGTATAAAATTGTACAAGTCTCTTGGAAAACTATTTAGCAGCTATTTAAAAAGCTAAATGTATATTTATCCTATGACCTACCAATTCTACTCCTAGGTTTTTTGTCTAAAATAAAGAGGGAAAAGATTCCCCAAAATCCTAGAATAGAGTCACAAAAATTCTCGGAAATCAAGGTTGGATCACTGTTAAAGATTTAGAGGTCACTGAGGTAATCTGAAAAAGTTTGTTGAATTGCTATACTAGAAAAAAATGCTCTGGGGTGATCAGGACTCTAATTCTAGAACTGCTATAAGGAGATTCCTGGGAAGGCTACAAAAGCTATGCACAGAGGTCTGAGCTATTACAAGAAAATGGAACAACAAAATGTAAGAAATGGTAGGTAACAGCTGGGTGGAGTTAATCTACAAATTAGAGGAAATTGGTGCTGAGTTTTCAATGAAAGCAGTAATATCAGCTACAGGCCCACTGCAAAAGACTCAATGATCCAGAATGGAGCTAAAGAACAAAGAATATTAGGATAAATGTCAGGCAGAAAAACTAGGACTTGGGGAATAAGGGTTTTATATTACTGTGGGTGCTCTAAATTATAGCTGATGTGTTCTCTTTCTCCACTCACCCCAAACCAAAGCCAAGGTGGATAATATCTGTAAACTTTTCCACTGTCTTCTAGAAGTAATAAAGAAGTAATATATGAACATCAAAGAACTAGAAAATAAATAGTTAAAAAGTTGTTTTTTTCAAATATGATATTAGAGGTCAGACTACAAATTAAAATATTAGCATTCATTTAACATGTCAAAAAATAAAATACATTATTCTCTTCCCCTGGGGAGTTGTAGACAGAGAAGAAGTCAATGATTCTTGGCTATAAACTCCACTTTCACTATAAGAGCTGATGTTTGGAGAGGAAGATCGAGATGGTGAGTCCATAGTCAAGTCAAGCTTAATTGCAGAATCAGGGCTTTCAAGATCAGAAGTACTGCCACTCAGTTTTGCTCTTTTCTTAGCTGCACTATTACGAAGGGACCTAAGAGAACTCTGCATCTAGGAAAAAACAACAACAATTAACTTTATAAGACTTTAACATGAGTAAAAGTTATCCTTACATTTTAAATTCCATTCACTATACCTAGCTAGCCAGTCTCCATTCTGGTACTAACAAGATGGATATTAACATATTTGTACATAGTAAATATACATATTTTATGAACCAATTTATAAACAAACATTTTAAGCACCTTAAGAGGAAGGATCTCACGCTATTATTCACCATGGTATTTTCGGCACTGAGAACAATGACTAATACAAAATTTAATTAGTAAATGAATCACTGAATCAGATGGTAGACATCTGAGTTCAGTTCAGTGAGGTCAAGTCAATCTTAGGTTATTGGTGTGTGGATGTGGCCATTCAGAAATTCCCTGAAAAGTAATGTTTTCTAAAATTATTAGTTTACATCAAGTTTGCCAGTGTTAGGGGTCAGAAAATAATAGATGACTGTTTATGTGACTTCTGAAACCAAGTATTTCTAGAAATGCAGAGTAGAAGATGCCATTACAAACAAATATATTAAAGTTGGGAATAGAACTCTGAATGAATTAAAGAACCCAGAAACATACATAAACTGTGTTTCACTTACATTTTGATTATAACAATTATAATGGTTGATTCTATAGTATGGCCACTTCCCTAGTAAATCCTTAGAAGGCAGACTATTTAAAAACAGTACTATCTTCCTATATTTATCAATAATTATATAAAAGAAATTATCCTTTCAATTATTCATTAAAAGTAAAGGACTATTTTAAAGGTATCATACAAATAATGCAAAAATATGTAGCATCAAACGAACTTTGAGTTATGTAGGAAAACGCCTCTTCTAGAATTTTCTTCCCTTTAAATGAATTCCCTTCCTAGTACCAGTAAAATACAACTAGGTGTGCAGGGCAAAGGAAAGATTTTACAAGCAGTCAGAAGTTGGAATGACTAATTAATTAAGAACCAATTTGGGTACATATGCTAAGGCTAAAGAAATACCCTTAAAATGAAAATGCATTAATATTAACATTATTTTATTGAGCAAACTATCAGTATATGATGTTTACATCTTAAAAACAGGCAAAAATAAGACCACAATATATAACTGCTTAATTATGCACATTTAATGTAAAACACTTTTTTAAACCTGACATCAGGCAAACTAATATGATGAAAAGAAAGCATCTATGGAAAGAGTGCTCCAAATTCAAAGCAATATAGCAACCACACTTCTTCTCTGACATTAGTATGTACAGAGTTGTCATATTGGTAATGGATATTTATAGTATAAATAAAAAAATATAAATTGGTAATGGACTTCTATAGTATAAATTAGAGAATTCAAAGGAGTATATAATATGACCCCAGTTTCATGAAGATAAATAAACTTGTACATATGCATAACAGACATACTCAGGAATGTCCAATGCAGCAGTTTGTAACAGCAAAGACTAGGAATAAGCCAAAATTAATTATGATATCATAAATATAAAAATATTAATATATTAAAAGTACAAAAATAATGAAACACAAATTAATCGTGACAGTGGCTGCTTCTGGTGAAGGAGGGAAAGGCACTGGACTGGGGAGAGTATGTCATTTAAAAATAGGAGACAAATATGCAAACTGTTCATTTGGGAGGGATTAGTTATCAGTATATTGGTATATTACTCATACTTTTAACTTAAAAAAAAGTAATATATGAACATTAGAAATCCAGAAAGGAAACATTTTAGAATGTTAATGACAAATTATTCTGGATAGTGGGATTTGGTGTGAATTTTCTTCCAATACTTCACTATAGTTTCTATATTTTCTATAGGGATCATGAAATATTTTTCAAAAAAAGAAAACACGGTATGGAATTAAAAAGTACTTGATTTTTCCTTAAATAACCAGCTATTGTACTATAGAAAATTACAAGCATTTAAAAATTATTAAAAGTGGTATTTGACTCTAACCTCTTCTTGATCCAAATCTTTATCTCTGATATCTAGTTCTGAAAGATCAATTGTAAGACTATCTTTTTCACTCTTCCAAATATCATCAGGCTCTTTCTTTTTGGGTCCCACTGTGCTCACATCAGCTTTATCTGGCAAAAGGCTGATTCCCCTTGGTATGGGAGGGACAGGTTTGATCCCATTTAGGCCTCGTCGGGAAGATGGTGACCTCACCAAGGCAGGTGTAAGTTGAACTGGAGAAAGTTTTTCTTGAGAATTTTCTCCTGAATGAAAAAAAAATATTTTACTTACCATTTTTTAAATTTCAGATAACTGGGAGTTACAATCCTAAGTGTCTGGAATACAGTGTTTTTAAATTAAAAAACACATTGTCTTTTATTTGAGGATTACTATTTAAAATCAGACCAAAGTATCAGTGTCCCCTAATATAACAAAAATGAATCACCAAAAATTCATATTAAATAAAAATGCTATTTATTATATTATATGCTATATATATTATATCATTACAACTAATATTTATATGGTGAAGTCCACAAGTAAGCCAGAAAGATTACTTGCCTGGCTTCATTTATTATGTAAGCAACATGTGAGTGACAATTATATGCAAAGTAATAGTGCTGGGCACACAGAACAAACTGAATGAACTCTCAGCTTGCAATACAGTGTTTGGTTTTGTAGGAAAGACAAACAGAAAGAAATTAATGGAGGAAACGAAGGTGTAGTGCTAAGGAAAAGTGGTAAAATTGACTAACCATGTAACAAATTGATCTTATGGTCATGTTATAAACTGGAACACTTGTAGGGTAGTAAAGGTGGTATATCTTAGTTCAGAGACTGGATAAGAAAGTATGTGGGAGGGGAGCCTGGGTGGCTCAGTTGTTAAGCATCTGCCATCAGCTCAGGTCATGCTCCGGGAGTCCCAGGATCTTGCCCCACATCAGGCTGCCTGCTTGGCGGGAAGCCTGCTACTTCCTCTCTCACTTCCCCTGCTTGTTTCCCTCTCTAGCTGTGTTTCTCTCTGTCAAAATAAATAGATAAAATCTTAAGAAAAAAAAAAAAAGTAAGTAAGTATGTGGGATATAGGGGCTGCCTTTAATAGACTTTTTATTTTGAGATTGGATCTGTCTTGAATAAATATATAAGTTAATTTCATTATTTTGGAAGGGGTTACTGTTTGCTGTTGTTGTTTTTTTTTTAAGGTTTTATTTATTTGTTAGAGAGAGAGAGATAGAAAGAGCACAAGCAGGGGGAGCGGCAGACTGAGGGAGCAGGCTTCCTGCTGAGCAAGGAGGCCCATGCAAGGCTCAATCCCAGGACCCTGGGATCATGACTTGAGCCAAAGGCAGTTGCTTAACCGATGGTGCAACCTAAGCATCCTGGAAAGGGCTATTGTTCAGAAAAGAATATTTTAGTTAATAAATAACAGAAAACCCTATTAAGTAAATTTAACATACGCTAACCATTAAAAAATTAGAATAAATGGATACTAAGCATTAAATATAGTAATTATATGAATGACATTTTATATTTCTAAAGCTAAAATTTGTTACTAGGCTCTTGTGATGTTCATGTTCATGTTCATTATAAAGCATATTAGTTGCCTAGTTCTGAGAAAAGGATTCTGAAGTGCAAAATTAAGAAAAGAAATGATAATTTCATTTCAATTTATTTTATATAACACATTTGATTATTTAACATACAATTAAATATTTTCCTAGATGCTTCCTAATTCAGAGAAATAAAATGCAGCTCTTAAAAATCAAACTATCTTAACTCCAAAGTACTATTTCAAAACCACAAATAAATTTGAACAAAGTATTAATTTGTACCATCATTTCTACCTGGAGGTTCAGACGATTTTTGGCTGACAAGTTTTTTCTGTGGACTCGGCTTTGGCAGTCCTTCAAAGCTTTTAAGAGGCCAGGAATTGGAGAAGTTAACAGAAGTATCCTGAGATTTCTTTGGAGATACAGTAAGAGATGTGTGTTTTGGACTGGTTCGAGGTGATGAGAGAGGATAGGATGGAAGGATGAAGCCTCCTGGACTTGCATTTAGACCAGAGTAAGATGAAGTACGTTCTGTTTGGCTACCAAATGTCTGCTGTGTCTTAGGCGCAAAATTCAGGCTAGCATACACTGTAATAAAACAAAACAAAACAAAATAAAAACAAAAAATAAACAAAACAAAAAAACAGAGAATATGTTAATACGTACATACATATGAGAGTTTAGAATTGGTCTACTTTTCACATTCAGGTTTTTATCCTGTCTAGTGTTTATTTCTTTTTGTACAGTGTGAGATAAAGATCTAATTTAACTTTTTATATATATATATATATATATTTTTAAGATTTTATTTATCTATTCGACAGAGAGAAATGCAGCTAAAAAGAAAACACAAGCAGCGGGGAGTGAGAGAGAGAGAGCAAGCTCCCTGGCAAACGGGGAGCCCGATGCGGGGCTGGATCCCAGGACCCCAGGATCATGACCTGAGCCGAAGGCAGATGCTCAACGACTGAGCCACCCAGGTGCCCCACTTTTTTCTATATAGTGCAATTTTCCCAGTACCGTGTTTTCAACTGTCCTTTTCTTTCATCTATAAATTTCATATATATACACATATATATGTATGAATACACACACACTTAGATGCTTCTTATTGGTTCAATTAGTCTTTTTTGTCTATTCCTGTACTAATACTAAAATGTCTTATTGATCATAATGCTATCCAAAAGGATGGGTGTCCATTTTCTATATTCTTCAGAATTATCTTGACCATTCGTGGCCTTCCATTCTTTAATATGTATTTTAGGATCAGCCTGTCAGATCCTATACTAGATCTTGGTTGGGTTTTTGATTGGAAGGACATTGAATTTACAGATCAACCTAGGAATACTGCCATTTTCCTGATAGTAAGCCTCCCTGTTTAAAAATGTGGGATTTCCTGGGGCACCTGGGTGGCTCAGTTGGTTAAGCGACTGCCTTCAGCTCAGGTCATGATCCCAGAGACCTGGGTTCAAGTCCCACATCGGGCTCTCTGCTCGGCGGGAAGCCTGCTTTTCCCTTTCTCAGTCCCTCTGCTTGTGTTCCCTCTCTAGCTGTGTTACTCTGTGAAATAAATTTAAAAAAAAAATGTTAAAAAAAAATTCATTTTCTAAAAGTTGCTGGTGCTAGGAACTTTATTGACCTTTATATTCTGGCTTTATATCTGGCAACTGTGCTAAATTTCTTAATATTTTATTTTATTAATTTATTTTTGAAGATTTTATTTATTTATTTATTTGAGAGACAGAGAGAGTGACAGCATGAAAGGGGAGAAGGTCAGAGAGAGAAGCAGACTCCCCACAGAGCTAGGAGCCTGACGCAGGACTCGATCCTGGGATTCCGGAATCATGACCTGAGCTGAAAGCAATTGCCCAACCAACTGAGCCACCCAGGTGCCCCAATCACTTAATATTTTAACAGTTTTCTGTATATGCTTTTAAATTTTCATTGTAGGTAATCATTTTCATAATAATAATGATGGCAACTATGATAATGATAATGATGGGAGTTAATACTTACTTAGCACTTTACTATGTGTCAAAGTGGTGTTCTTTTTTTTTTTTTTTTAAGATTTTATTTATTTATTTGACAGAGAGAAATACAGCCAGAGAGGGAACCCAAGCAGGGGGAATAAGAGAGGGAGAAGCAGGCTTCCCGCCGAGCAGGGAGCCCGATGTGGGGCTTGATCTCAGGTCTCCGGGATCATGACCTGAGCCAAAGGCAGTCACTTAACCAACTGAGCCACTCAGGCGCCCCCAAAGTGGTGTTCTAAATACTTCATGTGCATTAAGTAATTTCATCCTCACAATAACCCTGTGGGGGTAGGTACTATTCTTATCTTCTAGATAAAAAGAAAAAATGTAAGAAGGATAAGTAAATTGCCAAAAAATCACATACTAGGAAATCATAAAGCTAGGATACAGACCCAGGCACTGTGGCTTCCAAGTGCTCTTAATTATCACATTGTACCACATTTTATCTGAAAATAATGACAATTTTTGTGTCTTCCTCTATAAACTTTATACTTCTAATTTTGAACTAGGCTCTTCCTAGATAGGGGAGTATGATGACTCCCAAATTTTTAGCATAGATTTTCCTTTGTATCCAGACTTCATATCAAAATGCCACTCAACATCTTTTTTAAAAAGACAGATGATCCAAATGTAACATGTTCAAAACAAATACTTGATTTCCCAGTCAAATCTACTCTTCTTGGTAAATGGCAGCTCCATTCCTCAAGTTGCTTAGGCCAACAACACTGGACTCATCTTTGATTCTTCTCACAAACCTCACATCTAATCCATTACTAAATCTTCTTGTCTCTACATTAGCAACGCAGGGTGATCACTAACTCTAAAAACTTAGGTGAATACAGAATAAATGGCTTATTCATATTACATGAGCATACATTATAAAATTATCTGTTTCTAAACTTTATGGCCACTGTACATTAGAATCTAACTACTTCTCATCACTTTCATTGCTTCCCTTCTTTTTTTCTATAATTTATTTTATTTCAGTGTTCCAAGATTTGTTGTTTATGCCCCACACCCAGTGCTCCATGCAATATATGCCCTCAATACCCACCACCAGGCTCCCCCATCCCTCCACCCCTCCTTTCCAAAACTCTGTTTGTTTCTTAGAGTCCAAAGTCTCTCATGCTTTGTCTCCCTCTGATTTACCCCAGTTCACATTTCCTTCCCTTCTCCTACTCTCCTCCATGTTACTCCTTATGCTCCACAAGTAAGTGAAACCATATGATACTTGACTTTTTCTGCTTCCTTTCTAATACAAGCCATATCAACTCTGACCTTTACAACTGCCATATCCTCACTAGTTTGATTTGCACCCTACCCCTACTGTTACTAAACCTATTCTCTACATAGCAGCTCTAATCCTTTTAAAATAGTCAAATCAGGCTATTTTTGTTTCCTCTCAAAAACCTCCCATCACGTCCCATCCCACTCAGAATAAAATTCCAAATCCTTACTATATCCTGCAAGGCCCCAGGTTATCTCTGAAAATTACTTACTTTCCCTCTCACTCATCCACTGACCTTGCTATTTCTCCAACAAGCCAAATATGGTCCTACTTTAGAGCATTTGTACTTTGATTGTTTTCTCTTCCTGGAATGCTCTTTTCCTGTATTTTCCCAGATAACAATGTAACTCACTCACTCACTTCATTTGGGTTTCTGCTTAAACAATTTTCTTATCACATTCTCTCTCCTAGCGTGATTTTTCTTCATAGAAGTCACTTGTTTATTTTCTCCTTTATTAGATTTTGATCTTTAGATTCTAGAATAATGTCTAGAGGGATTAGTAATTAAATTCTCAAAAGCAATGGTAACAGTGAGCATTTTGTCTAATTATTGACTTTAAAGTGAATTTTAATATTTTAACACTAAATATAGTTGCTATAGGTATTAACAGATATTAATCAGGTTAAGAAAGTTATTTGTAGGATGCCTGGGTGGCTGAGAGGGTTAATCCTCTGCCTTCGGCTCAGGTCATGATCTCAGGGTCCTGGGATCAGGGCTGCTTGGGGCTCTCTGCTCAGCAGGGAGCCTGCTTTCTCCTCTCTCTCTGCCTGCCTCTCTGTCTACTTGTGATCTCTCTCTCTGTCAAATAAATAAATAAAATTTTTAAAAAAAGAAAGTTATTTGTAGTTTGTTATGAGTTTGTAATCATGCACAGATGTTCAATTTTAACCACATCTATTGACACATTTATATGGTTTTCCTTCTTCTTTCTGTGATAAGGTTAAAAATATAGGATTTTCTAGATGTTTACTTGCACATAATATATAACACATTTTAAAACCACACTGCTAGATTCCACTTGCCAATACATTATTCAGGACTTTATCTTCCATAAAGTGAGACTGGGCTAACATTTTTTTCCTTTATGCATTAACTTTATGGAGTCATGGAATTAAGGCTATACTCATCTCATAAAATAAAGCAGTGAAACTCCTTTCTTTCTTAATTCTTTCAGTCTGTGTAAGATAGGATTTACCTCTTTTTGAAGGTTTGACAGAATACTAGGAAAACCATATGAGCCTGGATTTTTTTTGTCTTTCTGTGTATGTGTAGGGGTAAAATTTTAAAATAAAATTTCTTTAATGATTACAGGTCTATTGAAGTTACCTATTTCCGAGACTACTTTCATAAGCTTATTGTGTTGTTCACTACTCTGTATCATCTAACCTAAAACTTCTTTATTCTATTTAAATTTTACTATTATTTTTTTAAGATTTTATTTATTTATTTGAGAGAGAGAAAAAATAAGCAGGAGAAGGAGCAGAGGGAAAAGCACACTCCCTGCTGAGCAGGGAGCCCAACATGGGGCTGGATCCTAGGACCCTGGGACCTGACCTGAGCCCAAGCTGATGACCAAGCCCAAGGCTTAATCAAGTGAACCATCCAGATGCCCCTCGAAATTTTCTACTAGCATATGTAGATTTGTTAATTTTCTCCTTACAATTCTGTCACACACACTCCCACCCCCACACCTTCAAATATTTTATTAGTCTTATCTCTTCTTGACTTGTTTTTTTTCATTATAATGATCATCTTCAGCCCTAAAAATATCTTTATCTTTAGTGTGCATATTTTCCCTGTATCAATAATTTTATACTTGCTATCTTTGATTATTTGCCTGGTATATCTCTTCCATGCTTTACTTTCTCCCATTTTATTTTGACATTCTTTAGGTGTGGCTCTTAAAAATAACATTTCATAACCCAATTAAAAAATGCACAGAAGACATGAATAGACATTTTTTCCAAAGAAGACATCCAGATGGCCAACAGACATATGAAAAAATGCTCAATATCACTGATCATCAGGAAAATGCAACTCAAAACTACAATGAGCTAATACTTCCCACTTGTCAGTATAGCTAAAATCAACAACACAGGAAACAACAGGTATTGGTGAGGATGTGGAGAAAGGGGAATCCTCTCATACTGATGGGACTGCAAACTGGTGAGGCCACTCTGGAAAACAGTAGGTATTTACCCAAAGAATACAAAATACTAATTCAAAGGGATACATGTACCGTGATGTTTACAGCACCATTATCTACAATAGCCAAACTACGGAAACAGCCCAAGTGTCCACATACTAATGAATGGATAAAGAAGATGTGAAGCTACACACATACACACACACAGAATAATATTACTCAGCCATATAAAGAATGAAATCTTGCCATTTTCAATGACATGGATGCAGCCAGAAAGTACTATGCTAAGTGAAATAAGTCAATCAGAGAAAAACAAATACCATTTAAGATTTCACTCATATGTGGAATCTAAGAAACAAAACGAATGAGCAAAAGGGTAAAAAAAGAGAGAGAGAGGGAACCCAAGAAACAGAAGGGAGGCAGGTGTGAGAATGGATTAAATAGGTGATGGGGATGAAGAAGTACACTTGCAATGAGTGCCAGATGTACAGAAGTGTTGAATATATTGTACACCCGAACCTAATATTACACTGTATGCTAAGTGGAATTTAACTAAAAACTTTAAAAAAAAGTGGAAAAATATAAACCAGAAAAAAATAGCACTTTAATTTTAATAAATAAAATAAAATCTGATCATCTATGTTATTTAAATGGTAAGTTCTGTCCATTGCTATTTACAGTAACTACTGACATATTTGGTTTTAATTCTACCATCTCATTTTGTGTTATTGTGTGTTTCATTATTTTCTCTTGCTTTTTATTGATATTTTCTTTTTACTACTCAACTAATATAAAAATGTATTTGTAACCATTTAGGGTGCTCTTCGATTTTTCTTTAATTTTTTTGGAAGATTTTCAATAACAAAAGACCTAGCTTATGTATAGTAACAAAACTTTCTTCTGAAGACTTAACTACATATAATTATATATCATTTATTTTTAATTCATAAATGACATAGTTAGAACCTTTACTTCTACCTAAATCTTATTTGGCTGAGTAAGGGGAGTACAGAAGATTTAAGTGTTCACCAATTTACATGTAGAATGAAAACTTTCAACTTCCTGATTGAATTGCAATGCTCTATTAATAGATTCTGATGCTTCCATGTCAGTATGCTATTACATATTCTTTTTATTATGAGATTTCAAAATATTTCTTACAAAGAACCAAACACCAAATCTTTTAATGCACATAAAAAGAACCAACAGAAAGCAAAAAAATGTACCAACATTTTCAATGCTTGGTGTGGATCATTACAACACTTAAAATTGGGATGGAAGCTTCTAAATGGTTTCTGACGTTTATACCCAGGTCTTCAGAAATCCCACTGAGAACATTAGTTGACACAGTGGTGGTCCTAATAGACTATTTATTTATTTTTTATTTTTAAGTTATTTTTTCCACAGTTTGGCGATTGTGGCCATTGCTGCGATGAACATTGGGGTGCATATGGCCCTTCTTTTCACTACATCTGTATCTTTGGGGTAAATGCCCAGTAGTGCAATTGCAGGGTCATAGGGTAGCTCTATCTTTAATTTTTTAAGGAATCTCCATACTGTTTTCCAAAGCGGCTGCAGCCAAGGTGCCCATCAACAGATGAATGGATAAAGAAGATGTGGTACATATATACAATGGAATACTATGCCTCCATCAGAAAGGATGAAT
>PITA01006041.1:0-104137 GCA_004023965.1 Spilogale gracilis | reverse complement strand
TCTATCGTGCTATTACTGAGATACACATCAAGCATGACATTAGTTCCCAGCACAGGTTTTAAATATGTGGCCCATTAGCTATACCTTTTATTTGCCCCATGCAGTACTTTTTATGAATTTGAAGTATTTAGTGTGTACAGCAGTTTACAGGAAAGCTGAAACCTTGCAAAGCAGTCTTAATAATCAATGGGGGAAATTATAATGGTTCCATGACCTTTAAAAATGGTGTCAAAACACAATTCTTATTGTGTGTTCAACATATATAGGGGAAGTTGAAAAAAATGAGGACTAAGCCTGTTTAGTACACTGGTAATTTAAAACACTAGAAACATTGAGAAAATGTTTTGTTTTGTTTCCCCTCTTTGGAAAACATTTATCAAGAGTAGTTTGAATAGCGCTCACCTGCTTTTTCTGGTTATATAATTTATAATACAGATCAAACATCTTTTCTCTGCCTTGGCAAATTGTCACACTCCTTTCTGAGTTTGGATCAGTTTTTAACATTTTATCCTTTGTGCTTTCAGTGTGGTGAAATAGGAAGTGGTTTTTTGTTTTTTTTAACATCAAGTGTTTTGCTGGCATCCCTTCCTCTGGGACATCCTCCTTCTTTTCATTATGACCGCTTCCTGCATTCACATCAGTACATCTGCCTAGGCTAGTGTCTGAGCAGCAGCTTGGTCCACATTCCCAATATCCTCACAGTCGGCTGTTCCTCCCATAACTTCCTTTATGTTTGATCCACAAGTCACGTCCCCATTGTCATTTTTTTGTTTCCTTGTCGCACTTTCACATTTCTTGGCTGGTTCCCCCCTCTGCATATCCGTGTTTGTCAGATGTCACCAGGTTTAGCCGGTGGAAGACCAGGAGGCTCCGTGTGACCAGTGACAGGTGCACCGGGACCCATCCCTGACAGACTTTGAAAGAAGCACTGTGGTTGCTCACTGGTCAAGATGCACATCTGTTACCCACCTGGTGGTCCATGGATAGAAGCCCTGGGAATGGATTTGTCTTTTATGCATTGCCTCAAAGCTAACAAACCGTGGTACTGAAACCTGAGCTACATTGTTGAGAAACTGGTATTATTTAACTGAACTGTGCTCATTGACATTTTTGAGTGTTGGAACCATGGTGAGTGAGAGCTGCCTGTCCTTGCAGGAAGTTAAGTATAGAATTACCCGTAACTTCCAATTTCCAGTTTCTCTTGAAAAAAGAAACAGTGAAGAAGTGTCCACCCATCTTGGGATATGTGTTTTCCCATTTGCCTCAGTTTTCACGACTTCCTGTAATATAACTGTGGCTTCTACTGCTGGGCTGTCTAGTGCAGAAACAAGTGGCTGCTGGTGACTCTTGGCTGTAGGAGACTATTTAAATGAAAATCTGACAGAGAGAAACACAGCCAGAGAGGAAACACAAGCAGAGGGAGTGAAAGAGGGAGAAGCAGGCTTCCCACCGAGCAGGGAGCCTGATGTGGGGCTGGATCCCAAGACTCCGGGACCATGACCCAAGCCAAAGGCAGAGGCTTAACAACTGAGCTACTGAGGCACCCCAAAGCTGATGCTTAATTGTTTATTTTATTTTATTTTATTTATTTTTTAAAAATATTTTATTTATTTGACAGAGAGAAACACAGCCAGAGAGGGAACACAAGTAGGGAGAGTGAGAGAGGGAGAAGCAGGCCCCCTGCCGAGCAGGGATCCCGATGTGGGACTCGATCCCGGGTCTCCGGGATCATGACCTGAACCGAAGGCAGTCGCTTAACCAACTGAGCCACCCAGGCACCCCGTAATTGTTAATTTTAAAATTAAAATTAGCTAAAATTAAATGCAATTACAATCCAGCCCTTGTGTCCCACCAGCCACATTTCACGTGCTTAGTAGCCACATGGGGCTAGTGGCTACTATACTAATATAGGCTATAGACCCTTTCCCTCATTATGAAAGTCCCACTAGACAGCACTGCTCCATAGGCACTGATTTATATTAGCTCAATTATTATGGATACAAGGATATCAAAACATTAAAAATCCATAATAATTCCTCTGCCTTTGAATACTTTTTTTCTTTTTTCCTTTCTCATAGATTCAGCTGGACCTGATGAGATTCTAAATGAGTATTTTTTTCAAGGAGAGGTTTGGTTTTATGATTTTGTTTTTTCTCCATATGGAAACATTAATGATAACAGAATCTCTCTGGCTTAGTATTTGAGGTTGCAGTCTCCTGGAAAAATATTCTGTCATCAGTAAGAAATTTGGGACACTATTTTAACAATAATGGTGGTGATTCAAACAGTTTCTACTTTTTGATAACCATGATGGTGGTGGTGATGGTGATAGTGGAAATGAGAGGTACTGGAGCCAGTGTTTGATTCGCCATGCCAGAGGACCATCAGGTAGCAAAGATAGGTGTTTTTCATATCTGAGCATCAAAGGAAATGGGAATGAGTTTTAAGATCCTGCCGGAGGGATAACATGTAAATATAAACTTGTTAAGAAATTGCCAAAACATCTGTTTCCACAATGTTTTGCTTTTCTTAGTCTGCTTAAATATTTTTTTTACTTATATACAAGATAAAATTAAAATACATAGAAATATTGTGCTTAAGTTGGTATTTTCATAGATTCTTCTGAGCTTGTTGGGTCTTCTAATTTAAACATTAGGGAAATAGTACCACGTGCTGCACTGCCTAAACCCAACATCAAAAGTGGAAGGTATTAAAGAGGACATGTATCGCATGGAGCACTGGGTGTTGTACATAAACAATGAATCTTGGAACATTGCATCAAATAATGATGTACTTTATGGTGACATAACACAATTAAAAAATAATAAAATAGTAAAAATAAAATTAAAAAAAAGAAAGCGAGAGCCCAGAAAAAGTTGCAAATCCTGATGCACTTCGATATTTTAAGTGTTTTGGGTGTTGTTGTTGTTGTTTTGATATTGTGAGGTTTTTTATTGTTAATAATTATGTTTTGAAAAATTGATATAGTTCAAACTCGAGTGAAAGACGAAACAATAGTCCGATAACCTATCCCTAGCCCCTGCCTCTCCTGATGCTCTTAATGATGGGGGAGAAAAATAGGGAATGTGAAGTGAGGGAGGTGAGTAGGTGAATGGAACTTAGAAACATAGGGGTGAGGTTTCATAGGTGGCATAGGGAAGTTCTGGGTTCCAAATGATAATATCCCTCATGTCAGTGAACAATATGTAAACCCTATTCCACATTATGGTTTCAAAGAGCCGCATGCTATCCAGAGGGAGGCCTTAAAGGAACTCATTTCTATTCAGTTTTTGAAGCAACCATTTGCTTAGTAGCCTTCACTTTATGGTGTGAAATATGCTATTAAAAATCCCTCATTCAGGGCACCTGGATAGCTCAGTGGGTTAAAGCCTCTGCCTTCGGCTCAGGTCATGATCTTGGGTTTCTGGTGGGATCGAGGCCCAAGTAGGGCTCTCTGCTTGGTAGGGAGCCTGCTTTCTCCTCTCTCTGCCTGCCTCTCTGCCTACTTGTGATCTCTCTCTGTGAAATAAATAAATAAAATATTTTTAAAAATATCCCTTATTCAAAAAACCAAATAAGCAAACAAGAACAACAAAGACACGAGGGTAAGAGATTTGAGGAAGAAAGTGAAGTTTAGGAGTTTGTGGTTTGAAACACTATATGTGCAAAGGTGTTTCTTCTACTATATTATTATTATTAGAGATCGTATTTATTTATTTATTTGACACAGAGAGAGAGAGAGCGAGAGCAGGAACACAAGCAGGGGGACTGGGAGAGGGAGAAGGCTTCCCGCTGAGCAGGGAACCCGATGTGAGGCTCGATATTGGGACCCTGGGATGATGACCTGAGATGAAGACAGGTGCTTAAGGACTGAGCCAGCCAGGCGCCCTTCTACTATCATTTTAAAGATGTCACAACTTTCCTTGTCATTGGCAGTTGACTTCATAAGAAGAGTTTAAGCAGATGGAAAGAACAAACTCTGTCCCTTTACAGCTTTGGAGGTTTTAGTGATAAATGCTGAGCTATATTTCCATACAAATCACTAGCTTGAAAAAGCCTGCTTTCTTGACACTTCTTGCTGAATTTTTTTTTAATTTATTTGTTTTTAATGAATTGCCTCTTTGTTTTTAGAGGCTGCCTGATTAACTTACTCTATTCTGGAAGCTACCAGAGTGACATTAAAATGTCTTTTGCTTCCTGTTTTGGAAACATTTAAAAATCCCTTGCTACTTAGAGTTTTCACGCCTTTTTTTTTTTTCCTGGTAGGATTTTCTGCATTTTTATTGTTGTAAATGATTTAGCCTATTCTTTAATTTTGAATAGATCACACAATCATCTTTATGTGTCCAGCTGTCTTTTGTGGGAAGAGACACATCTTAAATTGTTCACTGCTGAATCAGATTAAAATGATTTTAGTGTTATGCCATGTAGAAAAAAATCTTTAGTTTATCTTTGTGGAGGGTTCATCCTTGTGAATGCATTGCTCAGACACAAAATAAACTTTTTTTCATGTTTCTGGAGTGGGTCTGACGTGGGAAACAAAGGCAGAAGAAAAATTAAATTTCCTTACTACCTATAACCCGCTGACAAGTCCTTGAAACAGCCAGATTCCTCTAGACATTCAGCTGCCTCGATGTTAATACTTGGCTAAAGGCAAAAGACAATCTTTGCCTGACCTCCAGGATCCTGTAAGTCTACTTTAACATATAAAAATTCCTTTGGAAACATTCTTTATTCCTCCTCCTTGCAGATAGACGTTGGCAATCATCCCCCAAGCAATATACATCTGAAGGGTCTCATAACTAAGGTTTTATTGGACAGTAATAAATAACCTTTTCTCAACAATAGCTAGCCCTCTCAAGGTCCTGGAAACCTCTGGAAACCTTGCTTCCAAATTCCTGAGACTTATGCTATCCATAACCCCTTCCCAATTTGAAAGTATGTAATGGGCCACTCCACATCACCCTGTGCAGCTCTTTCTGGCCATGGGTCCTGTCCCCGTGCTTTAATAAAACCACCTTTTTGCACCAAAGACATCTCAAGAGTTCTTTCTTGGGTGTCAGCTTTGGACCCTAACATCTTTCCTACATCAAGTCTATTAGATTCTAAGCTAAAATGGATAGAAATGTAAGTCTTTTTTAAATTATTCTCTTGGGAACTAATTTATTGGGCAGTAACTTCGAACCCAACATCTTTCCTGCATCAAGTCTATTAGATTCTAAGCTACAATGGATAGAAATGTGAGTCTAATTTTAATCATTCTCTTGGGAACTAATTCCAAATAATTTTTATAATTCAAATCAGTTATTCTTCTCTTGTAGTCAGGAGACTAAAATTTTTTTGCAAATTTAAGACCGTAGGAGAACAGTGCACATGCATGCATGCACTCTCTCTCTCTCTCTCTCTCTCTCACACACACACACACACATACACACACACACACTGATATCCATCCCATCTTGCCAACATTTTCAGGAAATTCACAGGAGCTCTGGGGTCCATCTACACCCCCATGTTCGTTGATTTTGGGAAATCTAAATTCAAGAAGGAAAGTTCTCTAAATCGTGAGCCACATGACACTATCTCCCTACCCTTCTAACCACCTTCCCTCCTAAATCACACCACTCCCCACCTACCACCTCAGGTCAAAACTCTGGAGACCTCTTGGACCCCCTCCTACTCCTTCCCCACCCTCCCCATCAATCAGTGCTGTTGCTTTTGCCTCAGAAATATGCCTCAAATTTTCTGTATCTACACTGTCACCATCATAGTTTGGGCCTAGGTGGAATCTCAGCTAGTCTCTGGTGAAGCCATCCACACTGGCCTTCAGCTTTTATCTTTGCATTGACTGAATCCTTATTTTTTTTTCTATACAGCATTTACAGTGCTCTTTCTAAAAGAAAACTCAGATTCTGTCACAAATCTCTGTTACCCACTGCCTGAGCTGCCTCAGAGGCTTCCCCATACACGTAGAATCAGTCCAGCCTGCCCCACCCCCAAAGCTATGGGTGGCCAGTGCTCCTTTCTCCCAGGTCCTCAGGCCAAGCTCACTTCCAGGTAGCAGGGCTGGCTTGGAACGTCCTTCCCACGGTACCATAATGGCTTTCTTATCTCCACCCTCCTCTCTTTCACATTCCTGCCTTTTTACACTCTGCAATGTACACTTCTGGAAGGGAGGGGACATGGTGCCTATGGCTGGTGTCTGATGTGTCCTCAGGGTCATACACAATACGTACCATGCAGGAGGAAGCTCTTTTTTTTTTTTAAGTCTTTAATTTTAAATCTGGTGTTTTAATTCCAGTGTAAGAGTATTAACTCTCTTAATTATTCTCTAAGTTAATGCATACTTAACGAATAAATGAAAAACATACAATGTCCTAAAGAGTGTTTTGTTCCGACCCTTTCCTCCAAAATTTGGCTTCATGGCCTTCTTCAGTAATTCACAGAGCATTCATTCGTTAAACACGGGTACACCTTTCAACATGAAATATTCTCACATCTCTTCAGACTGCTAGCTTAGGACTGCATTTGTGTATTTATTTATTTATTTGGTTAAAGAGAGGTTAATTCACATTCTGAGAATGCCCAGTTAACATAATTAAGGCTCTCTGTTTTTGAAATAAGGAATTTTTCTATGAACATTTGTTTGTTGCAAAAAAAGATCTCATCATTATTTTTAAAAGAAGATAGAACAATGTTATTCTCAGATCTTTCCAATCTCCAATGAGTTAATGGTCTACAAGTTACCCATTTAAAATTCAAGTACCGGCTTTGATGTGCGAAGGGAAGGGTATCTTAGGTTTAGTTTTTCTATGCCTTTAGCTGGGTCTCTTTTTGATTAAGAATTCAGAACTAAGCATTTTTTTTTAAGTAGTAAGTGCATTTCCCTTAATTATTTTCATGTAAGTAAGTTGAGTCTGGTCTTGTTCAATGGTCTCAGAAACAATTTCTGAAACATTTTGAAGACTTCTGTGATAGAACTGTCTCCCCGATTAAGCAACAAATCAGCACACATGTCATTTTCTCTTTCACTAAATATTTCTTGACAGCCTATTCTGCACTACACTGTGTGTGGCACCAGGAGCCTGTCTGCGAGGGAATATTTCCTGTCTTCTAAGAATGTTATCCCTGTGGAAGATTCCCTTTTATGTCTTCCTCCTTCTGGAGGAAGAGGCAGAAAATGGAGGCAGAGAAGTCTCCCATTTTCTATTTCTTTTCTCCTGCTAAAGAGTCTCTGCTGTTCCATATTTATATTTTGGTTGCTCTTTGCCTTCCATAGTATCTGAACTGTGATGTGTGGGTTGCTTCATGGGCTTGTCCATCTGTATTGGACATCTGATGGAAATTGGACTTTTCAGTGGCTCTTGAGTGGCACTAGCAAACTGAAAGTGGAAACCCTGCTTTTCAGGACCAAGTGGAGCTTGTGTTGAAGGACCCTTCCTGCATGGGAGTTTGGGTCCCAGTCTGGCCACCCTGTAGAGGCAGACACTCCAGATGCTCTGTCCTCATTCACATGCTGATAGAATAGAAGCACACATGGTCAAGTGCTACTGAATTACTTATGTTGCCAGTGGTTTTTCAACAGATCTCCAATGAATTACAGATCCTTAGCTTTACTTCCTGATCTGTACTGGAATTAAAAAAAAAACAAAAACAAAAACAAAAAAGCAACAACTTTTCATAGAGTTTTTGAAAGATCTCATAGTGAAGTATATCTGAAGTTTAAAACAAATCCCCATTGTGGATGATCCTGAAATGTTTCCCTAAGCTGACAAGTGTGCTTAATTCTTCTTCTTTGCAATATCCTTCCAGCTCTTGACACCTAAGAGCATTTTTATGTCATCCTCATTTTGGGGTGTTCCCACTCCCATGTTGGCACATTATGGAGGATACTTTTGAGTGACGGTAACTCTTTTTCAATACTCTCCCAACTAGAATTATTTAAATCCCATATTCTTCTATGTATCTCCACGAAAGTATCAATAAGACCAGATTTTCATCACTGTTCCTCAGAGACATTGCAATACCTGGAAGTGACTTCTGTATCATTGAGAAAGGGGGAATGTGAGCCTTGGGGGAAAATTTTGTATTGCATTCTAATCAAAGAATGGCAGATACTTTATGCATGTGGATATTCTTCCCTCCCTTATGGTAGCCCAAACTAACAAATCCCTTATTCTTCCCTCTTGATTCCTATTAAGGTCTCAGGATCCTCTTCGAAATACTGCTCAAAGCAGCTGCTACAGGTTAGTTGGGAGTTAGCAAAGAGTTGAAACCTGTTTGGTAGACTTGCTCTAGTCACTGAGAACAGATGATGAACAGAGCCCCCTGCTGACCTGCAATGCCAGTCCAGTCTGACTGCACAACTGATGTTTCCGGTTGCCATGGAGAAGGAAGGAGAGCTTTGGGGTCTCACACTGCAATTCAGGGCTCTAGTCCGTAAGCGACATATATCACTTCTGCTCCCAATTCCTTGGCTGAAATTCATCTTTAGCTTCATCTAACCACAAGGATCAAGGAAGTATAAACCTACCTTGTGCCTGGATATGGTAGGAATGTGAAATAGTTAGTGAATAGCACTAATGACCTTCATATCCCATTAGATGCTCAACTTCTCAGCATATTTCATGTAGTAGAATGTCCTCTTGCATTGTCCTTATGAACTAACAGGGTATTTATTTTTTGAGGCAAATGATGACCAACATTCCCAAAGAACATCCCCTAGAAATGTTCTATGCAGTGTTCTGCAAAGTACCACACTACTACTACCAATAGTTTTATTGTTAAGCAAATATGAGAAATGCTGTGAGCCTCTCTGCTTTTTGAGAAAGTGTGTCAGAACACACATTAGGATATTAAATACCCTGATGAGTACAGCTGTAAAGAAAGTGTTTCACTTCATTTCCTCCAGTGCTCTTTTATCCTTGCTGACCACCCATTTTTCTCCTGTCTAATCTGTGATAACATCTCATGAAACCATTGTGCTGGTGAACCACTGTAGTAAACACCACAGTAGGCACATGGAGAGTTTCATGGCGTTGGCGGCATTGAAAGAGCCTAGATGATTTTACCACATAAACTTAGCCAAGATTTTCACTTTATAATTGTGTGACCTTGGGTATGTGGTTTCACTTTGTTGGCTGGAACTTCTGAAGGTGGAAAAATAGGGGTGATATTATCTGCCTCAAAGGGTCACTGATTATCACTAGAACATAGTAGGTAGCAAACGAGTGTTACATATTCTTTCCTTCCCCTTCTTATATTATTCACCTTTCCCCACACATTTAATTTAATGCAGGTAAGCTTTTCCCATTCTGATTCTCTTAGAATAATCAATAGAAGATTCCTTTGCCTTGAAGAATACACAGAATAATGTGTCAAATCTAAACCAAAGAATCTGTATCATAGCACTTTCAGACTGCAGGCTCCTCTTTGATTTTACTTTCTTTGAAGGCCACCTGTTCATTTCTCCCTATGAATGTGATTCTCACCTCTGAGCATCCAGATCGGTATTGGAGTTTGGAGCATGGCTCAGGGCAAATCTGCCCAGGGAAGGATACCTGCCTTCCCTTCCCCTAGATGACTAAGAACTCACCATCACTGTATGTTTCCAGGACAAAACATGAGATTTCTCATGGACACTTAAGAGATGCTTGCCCTGAGATCCACAAAAGAGCAGAGTACTACCATTATCTTAATCACACTGTCCTGGAGTTTATTATATTCTGAAAATCAAATTTGCTTAAAATTATATTCATGCCATTTATGCTTACGGTTGACGACTATCCCACAATGTCATCAATGAGTTACAACAGTGGGTATGTTAATGTCCAGTGAAGAAAGGATGGATGAGCTGCTTCTTCAGAATTGTATTGCTTAATTTGGGGAGGTAATATTCCTACCTTTCTGATAAGAAAACTCACCAAAGGGCTTACAATGTGAATAGCAGATTACTTTTCGAGATGCCACCAACTTTGATTCAAAGCTCTGTAACTGTGCTATTTAAATCAAATAAATTGGATCTCCTCTTAAAAAATACCTCACCATCCGTTCTGCTGTTTTTGAAGTGACACTATGAATTATTTTAAACATTTGCAAGGGCTAGGATTATTTGTTAGCACAAATAACTTGTGACACAGGGTCTCCAGAAGTCTGCAGTACGAATCAGAGAGTTCCTTGCTTGTCATTGAACTATATACTAATCTGCGGTAGAGATGAATACACACTCTACTTTTTTATTAGTTCTGAAGAATGACTATTTCTTTGTCGTATTATTTGATACTGACTTCCTCCATATTCATATATGCACATGCTAATCAGCCTCATCAGAATCAATGATATTTTGATGGTTTGATTTATTTTAGTGACTTTTATATTCGGAATCCCTAGACTAGATCAGATATAGAAAAATAAATGGGAGCAAGTCTGAACAACTCTGAGAATAATATTCTGCTGTCTTCTTTAATTAATCATCTGAATTAGTACATTTCCATTTCTCTGTCATGACTCTGTATTTAAATATTTCTTACTTGTCATGGAAATGCACATAAAATTATTTTTAGATCATCAATTATTATCCATGATGAGAAAATTTTAAACTTATCCAGTTTATTTAGAATAAAAATGTAGCAACATAATGAACATTTGAGGTAGTTGAGTAGATTCTCACTTTGGCAGCCTTTCACTTTGTTCTTGACTCCGCCAGGCCTTTGCAGATGTTTGTGTGGTTCTTGAGGTGGGAGAGGAGGGGGCCATAGAGATGACCCTGGTGTCCCATGGTATGTGCCCACTCTGACTGGTGACAGCTGCTTCAAGAGCAGGATTGAGAAGGAATCTGAGTCTCTGTGGTTCAAGGACAGACTTACGGAGCTGCTTATTGGTGTCTACTGGAGGGTTAGTGCTGGAACATGGTGCCAGATGTTCAGTGTTTTGTCATCTTGTGTGTAATGGAAAGAGCTTTGGTTTGGGAAGGCAGAGAGCCAAGTTTCATTTCCAGCGGTGTGACTGTGTGACACATCAGTTAAGCACTGTGTTCCCCTATTTTTCCCCCATCCAATAAGGAAGATATTGATATAATAATAATTGAAAGATGTTTAAGGCCCGTCCTAAGTCCAAAAATGCCATGGCTGTACAGAGACAGCAGGTATCTAGATATCTTGGGCAGCTGGTCATTTTTAGAAGCTCCCCAGGACTTCTTTTCATGGTTACTACCTATGGTCGGTTGTTACGGTGATGACCCCCACTGCAATAGGACTGCCCCTGCCCGTACCTCTTTTCAGTGTGGTCTTTCCACTCCTGTCAGAAGATGGAATTTATTTCTCTGCCTTCAGCCTAGCCTGGCCTGTCATTTCCTTTGACCAATAGAATGTAGGAGAACTTAAGCCTTTAGTAGTGTTCAGAATTTCTGCCTCTGGAATGGGATGAAAGGGCACGTGGAGTGTGGGGCTCAGTGGACCCAGCTGAGCCCAGCCCCAGCCCTACTTGCCAGCTCAAAGCAGTTGTCTGAGTGAGACTGGCACAAAAACCACCCACAGAATCAGGACAAGAAAACAAAGCAGTGTTATTTTAAGCCACTGCGTTTGTGTTTGTTGTCATAATGGAGTGGTAAACAGCTGTTAGAGAAGTTGGAAGTCAGTAGATAGGTCTCCTCTGACTGGAAGGTTCTAGCAGCTGGTGCTGGCTACCAGCTGTGGTACCTTAGTTCTCCTCCATGTGGTTCTCATTCCCCAGTAGGCCACCTGGGCTTTTCACAACATTTTGGTCTCAGTGTTCCAAGAGGACAAAAAACAGAAGTTGTCAACTCTGTTCAGGGCTAACCCTGGAAAGTCACAGAGTGAAGCTTCCACCACATTTCACAGACCAAAGCAAGTCCTAAGGCCAGCCCAAATTCAAAGGGAGAGGAAGCTGACTTCCACTTTTGAGGGGAGGAGAAGCAAAGTCACTTAGCCAAGGGGCCAGTGGGAGAGACTTCTGTGGTAATATTTGTAGATGATCTACCACAGCAACTTCAGGTGCTTGAACAGTACAAGATTCCATTTGATTTCTTTCTTCCATTGTGTGCATTCTGGGTTAGCTGTGTGCCGCCCACGTTCAGCCCAGGGCCTGGCATGTTGTGTCGTCATCGCTTCTGTGTGGCAAAAACACCCCAATTGTTTACATCCAAGGGAGACCAGCTTCTGGGATGGCAGTGAGGGAAGAGAAGGTGGTAAAGGAAAGGCATTACCAAGCTTCTGGTGGCCCTTGCTCATAAAAATAATGGTGTGAGAGAGTTAGCGACTCCCAATCACTGTCCAACAGGTCACAGGACTTTTCAGTGTGTCCGTCAGCCTAACCATCGATTTTGACTATTAGAGCTAAGCTTCCTCCAGAGTCTGCCAGCCCAGGGGAGTCAAAGATACCTTGAAGAAAGTCAGCCTCAAAAATGGAGAAAGGCCATGTAGTAGGTGCATTTGTGGTGAGCGTATCATATGTATAAACTTGTGGAATCACTATGTTGTACACCTGAAAATGATGTGCTGTGCATCAACTGCGCTTCAGTTAGAATGAATGAATGAAGAAAGGCTAGGAGAGAGGGAGGGAAGGGCCAAAATGCAGGTTCCACACCCCCCATGCTCTTATTCTCCATGTCCTTACAGTTCTGTTAGTAGCTCCCCAGCACTGAGGCTTCCTCTCATGATGGGGTTGTGTGTTTCCACTGCTTTCTTCATTCAAGGCTGAGTGTCTCTCAGCCTTTAGAGGTTTTATGCAGTATCTTTGTGTTTTGTGATACCCATGGCTCCCTTCTACAAACAGACTCTGGGAATTCAGGGCAAACTTTTAATAAGAGGGTAGGCAGAGACTGAGTCATAATAGTACAAAAAGTGCAACTTCAAGCATTGTGGTTAATAACATGGATCTTGGAATCACACTGGCTTGGGTAAAATTCTAGTTTTAATCTCATGTTGAGTGTGCTGTCTTGCACAAGTTTCTCATTTTTCTATAAGCTTTAATTTCCTCATCTGCAGAATAGGAACATAACAGTACTTTATGGGTGTGTTGGAAAGATGAAGTAAATGAGAGTATATTATGGATGAAATAGCAATTGTGGCCCAAGAAGGAATGTCTGATAACTTTCTTTAAATCTAACCATAAGTTGCTAGGCCATTTTCAAGGACAGATCTCGGTCTAAATTTGGAGAAATAGTTTCTGATTTTAGAATGAAATGCAAGACCATACTGAAAAGTTTATCTCACACCCTAGGCAGTTAGATTCTGCCTCCTCTGTGCTCCCACAACATTCTGTACTGATTTCTATCAATAGTCTTCATCTTTCTGTGCTGTGATGATATGTTTATACCGCATGCCAGTTTGGGACATCAGAGTGTGAGCCCTTCAACGTCAGTTACTCTGCTGTATTCATCTTGGCGCCCTAACTGTTAGCATGCACCCTGGACTGCGAGGAGGCTGTAGTGGTGGGATGGATGGATGAGTGGGTTGCCAGCAGACCCAACGTTTGAATTACTCCCCCATTGGTAAAATTCACTTGAAATCTCTTCTGCACCAGGAAGTTGTCTTTGATTTTCTTCTGCTATGAGGAGTCTCTTTATGGACCACAGGAGCTAAACTGTAACTATTCCCTTCTCTTCTTTAAAAAAAAAAAAAAAATGTTACTACTAAATGGACCTCTCTAGATTAGAGAGAAAGACCAGATCACATTTGATACTCTCTTTCACAGGTTCTCACCCATCATGAGTCCTGGGTAAACATATATTAAATTCAATTCTGTAGACTGACTTCTTTGAGTGTTATCATGCATGTTAGCTAAAAAAACTCTTCAGCGGTATTAATCCCAAGCAAAGAGGACACAAAAGAAAGCGTGTTCACTGAGAAACTAAAATAATGTAATAAAAAAAAAAGTTAAAAAAAAAAAAAGAAAATATGTTGTAATAGCCGATGTATAATGTGGGATTTTCCCAGAACAATGCCTAATAATCTCTAAATTAAATTATATTGCATCTGTATATTACCTTAAAACTACTGGCATATAAACAATTGCAGTAGAATTACAAGAGCTGTCTGCTGTTCTTCAAAATTTATTTGCTTTCCCTGAGTTGTCTACAGGAGTCATGTAGCTCCTGATACCCACCATCTTTAAGCAATATGGTGTTTTCTTCCAAGGCTTATGCACTTATTTTGAGAAAACGTTTTTATTTTCAGTTGAATTTGTGAATAACATACTGTTCTGGTGCTGTCATGTGTTCATAGATCATATGCTTCATTCTTCCAGTTAAAGACGGCAGAAACTCCTTTAGTTGCATTGAGGAGTAACACTCAGGATTTATCTATATGATATCATCACCATCACACATTTTCTGACTGTGATTAGTCTTTAGAAGCATCAAAAGTGCTGCACGGGTTCTTGACATTTCTCTATCGTGCTCAGGTGTTTTCCTTAGAAAGTGACCATTTTTAAGATACCAAAATGTTGGAATCCAATATGCTCTCTAAATAACACTGTAGTCCTCAACTCAGGAAAAGAAGGGAGACCCCCAAATAGTTCTAGCTTCCTTTAGTTACTTCTTACTGATGTGATTTCTCTAAACCAAGGGCTGCTTGGTTATTAGATCCATGGCCAACCATGGCTTGCCCCTTCTTTTTGTAAATAAAAGTTGACTGGAACATAGCCATGCCTGCTCTCCTTTGCCTTGCCTGTAACCGCTTAGACATACAGCCCATCAAGCTTTGAATTTGACCATCTGACCTGTTGCAGAAAATGTTTGCTGACCCGCTTTAAATCCTTTATGAACCTCCTTATATTTTCGGGAGCCATGGGGTGCTCAATCAAACTCAGAGGTCACCTATGCCCTGGATCTTCTGCCTTAGTAAGGTGTGCCGGGCTCTGCCACACTGGCTGCTTCCCTCTGCCTCTGTATCCTCGAATTCTCCATCTGTACCTCCCGTAGTACTGCAGTTACTTGTTTTGGTGCCTGTCTCCTGGACTGGAAGGAGAGGAGCAACGTCCTATTCCCTGTTGCTATTCCTGGCCCGGTGTCCACACTTACTGGGTGTTCACTGCTCACCAAGTGAACAAATGAATTGCAATTCCTAGTCAAACTATAAAGCAACATTTTTATAGGTATAGTTTACCTGAGACTCGGGATAATCTAGAAACCACTTCTTTCTATAGTTTTTTTTATATTTACGTTAAAAAGGTTTTTCACAAGGATTTTACCCTCATTATTATATTTCCTTTGTGCTCGTAGGAAAATTCATTTACATGAAAAATAAGTTTATGTTTTTCCAGTGCATATCCGACATTGTTTCAAATTATGCTAAATATAACAAATAGATCTCTTTGAATTAAAAAAAATCTTGCAGACCATCCCACTCTTGTGGAGATGGCTGAAAATAAATGGATATTGTTTCCATTTTGTCAGGGTCTTCATGCTCAGAGGTAGCTGATAAGAAGGTCTGGTTTGTAATGTATTCACTTATTGCAGCAAAGCTTATGAAGTCTGGTGTTCTGGGCAGGGGTGAACCAGCAGTAAACGAGACAGTCTTCACTCTTGTGGAGCTGAAATTCTTATTCAGGTAGGTAGCAGACAACCCAGAACACTGTCAGCTGGTGGCAAGGTCCCTGGTGGGATGGAAAGCGGGTAACAGTAGAGTCACTGCATGGCCATTGGAACTGGTGGTCCTGGAAGGCTCCTTGAAGGGAGCAGCATTGGAATTAGAATCAGAATGATAAGAAAGAAGCAGCCATGCAAAGATCATGGGAAATTGAACTGTAGGCAGAACAAACTGCTGGAATGAAGGTCCCCCAGTCTGGGAAAGAGCTGAAGGTGTTAGACGAACAGGAAGAAAGGCAGATGTGCCAGATGGACAGTGCAGAGTGGAGCCGTGGGGGAAGAGGAGCTTTCAGAGGTAGGTAGGCAGCAATGGGAACATAGCCTCGGTTGGGGTTAGGGCCTAGGCTTTTTTCTGCTCTGGCTTCAGAGGAACTGAGGGATGGTAGTTGGTCCTGACTTCCTGATGCCATGTCATACCTAGAATGGCCTGGGGAGACTAGTGAGTCTGCTGCCAGTCAGGTCAGTGACTTGCAGGGTAGTCAGGAGCTGCGGAGCCCCACCCGCCCTGTGTGAGTCCAGACCACCTGCCTCCCTGTGGGCTGCTCTGAAGCCTGTGTGTCCACCGCCAGGTCAAGATGCCTATGTGTCCATCTGCTGGGGCCCAATAGCACCAAGACAACGATTACCTACACGAATACCTGCCCACATAAGCCCCTTTAAAAGTGAACCCTGTTTCATCTTATCATTCACAAGGAGACATTGTTGCAGGTAGATAAGATGTTTTCTTTTTTTTTTTTTATAAAGATTTTTATTTATTTGACAGAGAGAAACACAGCCAGAGAGGGAACACAAGCAGGGGGAGTGAGAGAGGGAGAAGCAGGCTTCCCACCGAGCAGGGAGCCTGATGTGGGACTTGATCCCGGGTCTCCGGGATCATGACCTGAGCCGAAGGCAGTCGCTCAACCAACTGAGCCACCCAGGCGCCCCAGATAAGATGTTTTCTTAATAAAGGGTTAGATTTCAGGAAATATATTTGTCAGGGCAATGTGGCTTAAATGGGCTGGTAAAGATACTCACCTCAATGAGAATGTATGTAGCCTGCGCAACTGCTTTTTGACATGTTGGTATTAGTGTTATAAACATTCAGTTAAAATAATAAATGTGTATCACATAGACAACCCTGCCATTGTGTGTACACAGGATGAAACAGCCATTTTAATTCACTTCCATAAATGTTTTGATTCATTAAACATTGGGTCAAGCCAATCCTTAGCATCAGACAAGAAGAATTAACTGATAATACAATGTTTTTTATGGCATTGAGACAAAAAAAAAAAAACATTTCAGATGTCACTAATATTACTAAAGTTACATCAGATACAAAGAATATCAGATTCATTCCAACCATTTTTATAGTAAGCCATTGTTTAAATAAAATGTCCTTCCTTCCCCACCTGGTCGCTGTGTTTAGACATAGCTCACCACGGTGGTTATGGGTATTGCTGGAAGAGGGCAAAGTTGTCATCTTGCTGTGGTTTGGTAAAGTCAGCCTAAGGGAGGGTGTAGGGAGGAGGAAGGAGAAGGAGGTGCAGGGAGGAGGAGGATGGGAAAAGGTCTCTTTTAACAAAGAAAAGGCAACTCAGTGGGAGTGGAGGCTGGCAATCTGCTAAAAGGAAATGAAAGGAAATTCTTCATTTCTAAACGGTTCATTGACCCATGATAATAAAGCAGCCCTGCCAAAGAAGGATAATTATCTTTTTAAGTATCTGATGCCCTGTGGGCGAAAGCTTCCCTTCTCCTCTCCTGAAAAATGAACTCAGATTAAACAAATGCACCTTTTCCTAGTTTACCGTTGACATGAGTTTCCTGATTATGAACAAAATTAATCAGTTTTTCCTTTCTCCCCCCCTCCCTCGTCTCTTATGGAAATCAGGCCCACCCAGCTGAGCTCAGTGCATTTCCCCTTGGGCTCTGAGTCCTACCAGTGTGATGGGCTACAGTGCTTGATATTCTGGGGAGATGAGCAGGCATAGAATTGGCGTTTTATTATGCCCCTTAGCTGCTTAGCATCAGGCAAAGCATACGCTTATAAAAAACAAGAAACAGGAAAAAAGAAACAGAAAAGAGCATTAGAGTACTTTTTTTTCCTCTGCTGGTTCCTGAAAACTAAACAAAAATTAATACATCCGCGTATGTATGTGCATATACATATATATGTATATCCGATTGTATACATGTAGCCACACATATATGGAGTTCAAATACAAAGACAACAGAAATGTTATTTATTGATGGTATAACATTGAATACTAATTCGCCACCAACATGTGATCAAACTCTCTTTTTCTTTAGATCTTGTTTGTTCAGGCCAATAGTATAACTATGGTGACTTGTCTTAAGATGGTTTTGATTGCCTAGGTTAAAAGACAAAAAGCAAAAACCAAAAAACCCTGTTTTCTTAAATTAATGATTTACCTTCAGCTGGCTTCCTGAATTCTTAATAATCAATTTGAGGAGCACTTGTCATAAGTTCCTTAACCACATGGTACATCTCTTATCAGAGATGAAGGGCTTGTACATTCTCAGAATGTCGGCACTCCTTTTAAACATAAATGAAGCAACTCCTATAGTATTTTCATTACATTTTTCTCTAAAGAGATATTGAAATTAAAGTTTTAATCATGATTATTCTACTTGCTTTTCCAATCCAGTGCCTTTAGCTGCTCGAGAAGACAGAGCTCTCGAATTGGGGTCAGGAGATAATGGTCCAGAATAGATTTTGCCTCTTGGCATAATTATTTCAGCCAGCACTTGAGTTTCTCTGAACATTAATGTCCCTTTCCCTTAAAAGAATTTCTTCAGTGAGCCACCACTGCTTTCTCTTCAAAGTATAATTAACCATATTTATAAATTCTTTTTGAACTTTTTGGAGTTTGGTGGTTGATAAATATTTGTTCTTTTATTCCTTAGTCTTTGAGAGTTCAGGCCTGGGGTCAAGGGGCTTCAGTACTGTGGGTGTAAACTTCTTGGTAAAAATACTCCCCAAAGCAAGCGAAGTGTACCTTAACAGAACTCACCACAGATGTCCTCGTGTGTCCCCTTCGGCCGGTGGAGCGCTTCCGAGACCTGCGTCCCGATGAAGTGGCAGATTTGTTTCAGGCGACCCAGAGGGTCGGGATGGTGGTGGAGAAGCATTTTCAGGGGACTTCTCTCACATTTTCCATTCAGGTGAGTGTACGCAAACCTCAGAAGTTATTTTTCTTCCTTTTTACTCCCTAGCATTGGGCTCTCTCTTTTTTAAGCTGCCTTCTCATTGGTAAGATGGCTGTGGTTGTTCATGTCTTATATAGTAGTGGAAAAAGGTCTGACTAATCCAGGATCGCCCTCCTATCCATTGGCCCCAAGGTGGACTGTGGAATGTCAGCTGAGACACTGTCTTCAGCATTGTTTATGAAGCAGGTGGAAATAATAGACATGTGATCTCACAGGCATTAAGATATCCCAGATCTTTTCCCAGAACTGGGGCTGGACAAGTTATTTTTATTGCAGGGTAAATAAGTCTTGAGCACTGGATGGGCCTAGACCTGCTCTACTTTAGGATAGTAGAGACATGCAAGTTAGGTGGGGCCTTGCCCTCAGAAGGTTCCTTTTCTCTTTAACTCAAGCCTCAGTGATCGATTATGGATTGGTATGAAGCTAGATTGATTGAATATTCTGTGTGGCCCACTTCCCAGGAAGAAAATGAGACCCCCTCCACTGCCAGACCACTAGATATCTTTAGGCAGAGGTTGAACCAAGAGTGGGAGGAGGAGGTCTGTGGTGAGTCATCAGCAGTAGGAATTAAGTAAATCATTATATGCCCTTTAGATTTTCCATGGGAAGAGTGTGTGTGTGTGTGGGGGGGGGATGTATCAATTCCTAATTAAAGTCCTTAGTGACCTTGAAAATGTGATGACTCTGCAGGGGTCTTTTGGAAAGAATTGGCTTCTTCCTTCATGTGATAACTTGCCCTCAGTGCTTTAGTTATGCAGACTATCTACCATCCTCCTTTACCCTCCTCATCTCCCCACCATAGACTTTCAAAGACAATAGTTAAAGAAGGCCACTTTTTTCAGGTTATGAAAGGCTTGGACTAAAACTGCTCTTAAATGCCTCTTAATTTTTTTTTTTGCTGCCATATCTGTGTTGAGAGTAAACTTCCCTTTAAAATACTGTGTGTGTGTGTGTGTGTGTGTGTGTGTGTGTGTGTGTGTAGAGTGTGTGTGTAGAATGTCAAACCATTTGAGTCACCTTCATGCAGGTAATTAATCTCAGGGTGGGTTTATCAAGCTTATGCAACAAATCATGTTTCCAGAGAGACCAAATGGAAGGCAAGTGGCTGAAGACATCTGTCAGTGTTAAGTGAAATGCTAGAAGAAAATTCACATTCACTGGAAATAGCCAGGGCTAGTTATCTAACATGATTTACTAGACAGTGAATCCCATAAACATAACAACTGCCTTGTGCATAGCAGTTGGAGTACATTCATAGATGCCATGTTTTCAAACCTTTGAAAGCTTTAAACCACACTAGGATATTTATTCCACAGCCGTGTGACCCTCCCTTCCCATGGATACATATATAGATAAAGGAAACCAGAGTTTTACAAAATAGCAGTTCCCCTTTCAGTGCACTCTAATCGTTTTTGTTGTATTATCTGATTTGTTTTTAGTGCTGATCACAACCTATTAAGCTGACTTCATGACCCCACTAATGGGCTGAGACTTCGAGTTTGAAAACCACTGATACACAGTTCTACTTAATCTTGGCCACAGCAGGGCAGACATGCTTGCCCATTAGCCTGGGTTGCAGAGGTAGAAAGTCTTGGTAAAAGTTGCAAGGTTCTATTTCAATTTTAGAGTTTTTGACTGGAGACCTTGCTTGGTGTCTCAAACCCACGAAACACTTGATTTTGCTTTGTATTGTGACTGATGACTGGGCGAGTTGGCTCATTTTCAGCTAAACCAATAGTTTTGTTGGGTTTTAAAAAGCTGAGAGGAGGAACCAGGATGGGAAAAAGGCTCAGCAGCAATGAATGCTCCCCTACTCTCTCTGCTCACCCCAAGGTCAGGACAGCCAGAGAAAGCCCACTCTTGGGTGATCTTCCCATACACGACAGCCCATATTCCTGCTTAATGGATTATGTTTACAGCACGGTTGTATTGGGTTTTTTGTTTTTTAGGGTTTTTTTTGTTTTTTTTTTTTTTGAGTAGAGACGTCTAGTAATCAGACATTAATTAAACTACATCTGATTGGAAGATAACCAAAAGGTATGAGAATTTACCTCCTCAAACATTTCCAGCCTTCCTTTAATGCAATTAAAACCATAGCCAAGAGCAAAGAGCATGGAAAGTGGCAAGAGGGTTGGCTCACTGGATAATTTATATCATTTCTACACGTAACTTCTCACTCTCAGTCGGAAATGGAGAACTGTCTGGACCCCACACATTTGAAGTGAATGGTCCCCATGCGAATACTATAAATTAACACACAATGAAATTGGATCTAAATTATTAACAGGAGATATTTCTGAATAAGCAGGAGATAGCATCTATCTAGTACCACCCCTGTTATTTATCTTTTTTTTTTTTTCCCTCCTTCCAGGATGGCCCTGAAGCCGGACAGACTGTGAAGGTGAGTGCTTATTACATGCATACAAATTAATAAGGGGCAATTATGAGAACTAATAAAAATCACACTGAGCCATTTGCAGCACATTGCTGGTTCATTATGTTATCTTCGAGGTCAGAGAGACCCTTAGTGTTAGAGCCATAAATCCTGCCAAGCAATATGTTTCCCATTAGTTTACAAGACATTTACCTTTTGTAGTAAAGTTAGTATTGTGTAAATGCTAAAACAGGAGCTAAATCAAGAAGTCCAAAAACAGAGACGGAAGTCAAAGGAGTTCGGATGAGGTCACGTGGAGGGAACAGCATGTGAGCCATGTGTGGACTGGCAGGTCCCGGGTAAAGCCAGGGTGTCCGTGTTCTTCACACACCCTCTTTCTGCCTCGTTCTTCTTGAGCACCGAGGATGAGAGATGCTAGCCCACACCTCTTCCTTCCTTCGTTTTGCACCCTGCTTCTCTTTCTTCTCTTTCTCTCCACCCACATACCTACACTTATCCTCCCTTTGTACTTCATCCCAAAGTTCTAACCTAATGGAGTCAGTGGAGCTCAAAGATGGGTTTTTAAGTGTGCCGGAAAAAGAAAGGAGGACTTATTAGGCTAGTCTCTGCTTCCCTAGTAAAATAAAATAAAAGAATAACATCCTGGCTGATTCCAAAGCGGGCGTTTCAGCCCCCTCCATACAAATGCAAATTCCTCTGCAGTTGAGTCCTACACCTAAATCATAGAAAAGGCTTTTCTTTTTTCCTCAGTGCTAGAAATCAGAAGGAAGTCAAACCTGGGTGCTAATGTGATACTTTGTAAATTAAGGTTTTATGGCTTCGAGACTGGCTGTGAGCGGCTAAGGTAATGCTTGGCTCCAAACAGTGCTAAAAAACAGTCCTTTTTTGATATTAGTTTGCGTCTGGCTTTAATGTTTAACAGAGCCACTCTGGGACTTTAAATTAGAATCTCTGGGAAGTACTTCGGAGGAACAAATGTCCAATAGGGACTGCCGTCAAATTCTTTATGATAAAAAAATAAGAGCTAGCCTCCTGATCGCTCCAGACATATGATGTCATAGGGACAGAGGGGACTCACAGCTGCCTTCCACCCCACTGTCCACCCCATGCCAGGCTTCTAAACACGCAGCTTCTAAAAAGAGTATAGTAAGTGTAGCTTCTTTTTGAAATTGTTTCTTGAAATACAAAACAGAGTGTTTAAACCTGGCTGCTAGTTTTTAAAAAACTCAATATGCAGGATGCTTGGGTGGCTCAGTCAGTTAAGTGTCTGCCTTCGGCTCAGGTCATGATCTCAGGGTCTTGGGTTCGAGTCCTGCATTGGGCTCCCTGCTCAGCAGGGAGTCTACTTCTCCCTCTCCCTCCGCCCCCTACCTATGCTGTCTCTCTCTTTCTCTCTCTCCCTTAAAAATAAATAGATCTTTTAAAAAAACTCAGTATACACCTGTAGATTCCAAAAACACCAGGTTTAGTTAGCTGCTGTGTGCACTATTTTGACAGAATTCCTTCAGCGGTTGGAAGTACAGCTATAGAAGCATAGTTAATAACGCGGGAGAATGCACAGACTGATATGATGTACATATTAAACATCTCATAAAACATATGAATATATATGGAATATCTCAAAATTTCATTTGGGAATTCTGAAGCGGGTATTAAGATTATATCCTATACAAACAGCCATTGAATACAGACAAAAGGTGGTGAGTGGTTGCCAGGGGCTGGAGGGAGGAGGGTGTGACAGCTCAGGGGGTCAGAGTTTCTTTTTAAGTCGATGAAAATGTTGTGGTATTAGATAGTGGTGATGTTCTTGCAACATGATGAATATTCTAAAGCCCACTGAATCGTACTTTTTAACATAGATGATTTTATAGTATTTGAACTCTATCTCAATTAAAAAGAGTAATAAAGCACAATAAAAGAAAAAAAATCTGTTGAATAACAAGTCTAACAGGGCTGGGCCCTAAGGCTGTAGACTCTCTGGTTCTAATCATGACTACCTTTGTGGTGTCCCAGTTATCTATCCAAAAAAGTTAATGTTTTTGTTAGCTTCAGTCGAGCAACCCTTGGCCTATAAGACTCACACATGAAGTGTTGAACATGATTATTATCCTCACCACTGTTGTTACTTAACATAAGTTTTTTTTGTTTGTTTGTTTGTTTTTAACAATTCTATATTTTTGAATGAGTAGATGGCATTGCTTTGGACATGTCTCACCTATTTCCAGCCCAGTCACAGAATTTCCCCCTATGCACGGGGGGCGGGGGGGCTTACATCATTTGTGGAATATAAAATGGCTAAGAAATAACAATCACACTAGATATTTATGATGGAATACTATGCAGCCATCAAAAAGAATGAAGTCCTGCCGTTTGCAATGACATGGATGGAACTGGAGGGTCTTATGCTGAGCAAAATAAGTCAATCATAGAAAGACAATTATCATATGATCTCTCTGATATGAGGAATTTGAGAGGCAGGGTGGGGGGTCTTTGGGGGTAGGGAGGGGAAAAAAGACACAAGATGGGACCAGGGAAGGAAACAAACCATAAGAGACTGTTAATCTCAGGAAACAATCTGAGGGCTGCTGGTGGGGGGCGGATAGGGTGGCTAGATTATGCACTTTGGGGGAGGGTATGTGCTATGATGAGTGTTGTGAATTGTGTAAGACTGATTATTCACAGATCTGTACCCCTGAAGCAAATAATACATTATATGTTAATTAAGAAGATAAAAAGATGACAACTACACCCATACAGATAAAAACCTTGGCCGGTGTAGGATAGAGTTTGGAAAACTGTCCTTTTTGACCAAGTCCACATATGTAAAGTTGTCTCATCTGGGTTTTCCCATGGGCATGCCTTATATTACCTGCATAAACATTAATTTTAGCGTTGGTTAAAAAAAAAAAAAAAGTTGACCTTCCCAGTTCTCATTCTAAATCTTTGTTTGGGAATCTTCTTCCTGAACCAGCACACCATCTGAGTCTTTTCAGAGTGCGGCTGTGTACCAGCCTCGTTATTTTACGGTGATAAAATATTAGCTGGTAAGGGCCACCTCCGCCGACACGTGGACGCCAGCCTCCTGGGAGCCAGCCCCTCCAGGGAGCCAGGAAGCCCTTCAGTATCCAGTTGTCTGGGTCTGAGTCCTGCAGTTCAAGGCAGAGCATTAGATATTTTTGAAATGCACCCGGTTACCCCCTTCCAGGGTAGCACTTGACAGCCTGCCAGGGGAGCGCACAGTGACTGTGGGCTCCATCTCTGCCTCTGTGTCTCATACCGCATGGTAAGAGCGGTAAGCCCAGTAAATGATCTCCCCCCCTGAAGCTCCTGTTGTTATTGTTAGTGAAGGTGTGCCCCTGTGTGAGACTCTTGAATGTGTTGCCAGTGCAGAGTTTTGCTTGTTTGGGAGGCTTTTGATGCTGATTTGCAAAGAACAAGGGTGGCTTCGCCTACTTAGTAAGTAATTGGTAGCAGGAGAGGGAAATGGGGAAGTAAAAAAGTGACCTCTTATTTTTCAGTTCATTATTCAGTCTCCTTTTGAATTAAAAGTAGTAAAGTCCTGCTATCTACCCAGGGAACATTGCAACAGTTTGAACATACTGCAGGTTTGAGACACAATCTCTTTTTTTCTGGTTTTAGACATGTACCACGATATACATCTGCATATCACCGTATATACATTACAGCCACATGTCAGTCTTTTATTAACCTTCTCTGACTCCCATCACGCATCTGAAGTGGTTCTTCTAAACCCTTTACTTCCTATCCTGTTGCCGTATTTGATTTCCTTCAAGGCATTCCTTACTGTTTTTTTACTTGTTTGTGTGGCTGTTTTTGTTTCTATACCGATATTTCCCTAGCCTCTCAAAAATGGTAGCTTTGGAGGAGCTCATCTCGTCATTGTCCACTATGGCCCTTTTGGGTGATATGGAAGATAACAGGACTCTGACACGGCATATCTCTGGGCGTCAGCTTCTAACTTGAGTTAACATGAAGCAACAGGTAAATAAGTTCTTGCATTCTAGTCTGTAGACAGGGGTCTGAGTTTCTTGGGATTTCTCTCAAGAATCCCCTGTATTTCAGGCATCACGGACAAAGACCAGAATTTTCACTAATTGGGTTCCCAAATCATATTCCAAAATGTAATTTCAGCTAGCCAAACCATTAAAGACAGTGTTCTACCCTTTAAAAGGGATGTTTCTTAGTAAGTTTAATGTGAGCTATCTTTTAGAGTAATTGCTAGGCGGACCTTTGGACAGGAAGTGTTTTAGGTATATTAAAGAGAGAAATTTATGGCAGGTAGGTAATCTAGAATCTCATAAGAACTATTTATAGAATATGCTTGCTTACCCTTTTCTGTGTTTATGGACTTGAATCCCCTACTTAGATATTTAATTTTCTAATTTTAAGGCAATGGGAAGTATCTTAATAACTATTGATATATTAGCAGTTACTTTTCAGATTGCTAAGGAAAGAACAAGAAAAGGAATTCTTTTGAAAAGTGTGATTTAAAAATTACAACCAGGGGCATCTGGGTCGCTTAGTAGATTAAGTGTCTACCTTTGGCTCAGGTCACGTTCCCAGAGTCCTGCATCAGGGAGCCTACTTCTCCCTCTCCCTCTGCTGTTCCCCCTGCTTATGTACTCTCTCTCTGTCAGATAAATACATAAAATCTTTTAAAAATTATAAAAATTAAAAATTAAAATTAAAACCACAGAAGTGACTCTTCCATTTCCTGAGAGGTCTCTGTGGTCCTAGAGAATATTTTCTAGTGGAAATTTAGTTATCTTTTTAATTCATAAACATAGAGGACATTTTAGCTTTTTGTGAAATCCAGTAGTTAATACACTTTGGTGTCAGTCAGAGGTTCTATAGTAATATTAGCTCTGCTATTTTACTGTGTGACTTTGGGCAGGACTCTTAACCTCTCTAAACATCTATGCCTTCATTTATCAAATGGAGGGAATCATCTATTGTACTGTACTGCATGATATGAGGAGAAACGGACCTGAATAAGTAACCCAGCCCACCACATACTGCCCCTGGGACCTTGTGCATTTATTTTAATATTAACCTTACCCTCAGTTTCCTCATCTGGAAAAGAGGCAAAGACTGGACTTAAGGAGAATATACTTGGCATTGAGATTGTTTGTGGCCCTGGTGAAATTACACACTGAATTCTGTTGCTGTTAACTCTTGCCATCTTGCTTAAATTCTTGAGAAACTTTCATCTGATCATATGACTTGTGCTTTTGAACATCGACTTTGAATTTATTATATGAAAGCAACCACTTGAATAGTCAGAACCTACTTTATTAAATGGTGGAAAAAATCTCTACCCTGATATTTTTTACCTCTGCTGTATCCCTACAGTAATAGGTAATTCATGGTTCTAAACCAACAGTCTACTTCAGTTACTTGACATAGGTTTTCACAGAGCAGAAACCTGCCTGCCCCTTATGCTGATTCAGGTCTGGTGTAGGACCCAGGACTCTGCATTTTAACAGACACTGATTTTCATGCACATCTTAGTCCAGTGCATAGCATCAAACTGATGGGAAGATAGAGAGGAATCTCCATATAACTCTTTGCTTTCAACCCAAATGAATTATTTTTTTTTAAGATTTTATTTATTTATTTGAGTAAGAGAGAACAAAAGTGGGGTGAGGGTCAGAGGGAGAAGCAGAATCCCTGCTGAGCAGGGAGGCCGATGTGAGACTCGATCCCAGGAGTCTGGGATCACAACCAGAGCCGAAGGCAAATACGTAACAACTGAGCCACCCAGGCGGCCTATCAACCCAAATGAATTCCTAAAATTCGGTGCACACAGAATGGAGAAACAGACACCTTGAGAATGAAAATGATTTTACTTGACTCTTATTATTTTCATCTGTAAAGAACTTTCACAAGAGCTATAATTTGCCAGAGAACTTTTATCCTCTGATTAAAGCCGTGACAAAAAGCGCCTCTCCTGTGTTTATATCTCATGTCTGCATTACTGCTGGAAGAAGTAGTATTTTAAGGACACAGTAGCTCTTATCTTATGGAATTGCCTGAGAATTTATATCTCTTCCGTCACAATGAGTCCAGATTGCCTGAATTTGGTAACCCAAAACTGATTTTGGTGCTTGGGCGATGAGTTTGGGTGCACATACGGGAGTGGGCACTTGGGGCATGTACGTGTGTCTGACTCTCCGGCCCTTTCTGTTGATCTGGGGACAAAACCACAGGTGCCTGGCTCTCCAGGTAGGAGAAAGGAATCAAGAGTCTGCATGTCTCCTGTTAGAAACTTTCGCTCTCCTAAAGTTTCTGAGTAGGTATCAAATCATTGTGTTTTTCCATTTTTAAAGAGTTAATTTTGATTTGCATGATGTCTTGCAAAGCCCTGAAAGAAAAATTACCCAAGCTCCCTGGTGTTTTCCGATTACTCTTTTTTTTTTCTCTCTCTCTCTTCTTTCAATGTCACAGACAGCTTTGGTAGATGGGATAGGGGATGCTGGAAGTGGAGTGAGGATGGAGGGGAAATGTCATCAGGATTCCAGCATGCTGGCAGAGAGGGAGGACTCTGGAGACAGATGGCCTGGTTCCGATCACAGAACTGTCACCTGCCAGTCATAGGACCCAGCAAAAGTCAACCTTTCCTAGCCCCACCATTTATTTATAGATTGTTCAAGTGAGGACCGCAGTGATACGCTGCCTCCTAGGGGTGTTGTGAAGACCGAAGGGACTTAATGCATGTAAATGCCTTTAACACAGCACGTAACAGGCAGTACGTCTGAGTAAGTGTTTGCTTTAGTTTTATAATTTTCACTTAATCCTCAAACCCCATAACAGTGGACATTGGTATTTTACACTTGCAGAAACCATGGTTTTTGGAGGTAGAGTAACTTATCAAACCACACACAGCTGTCCTATAGTAGAGCAGAGATTCACACTTAGGCCTGTCTGAGAGCCCCCCTCCGTTATATCATGTGGCCAGCTATTCCTAAAAAGCACGTTGTCCCCAGTAAGGGAAGGGGAAGATGCACAAGGATTTTTTTAAATATTTTGTCACCCTCAACACAGATTAATTTGTATCATTTTGCTTCACTTAGGATAATATTGCCTTCTCCCTAAAAATACTCAAGAGGATTCTCTCTGTTTAACTTTATTACACAGATGAAGGTTAACTCAACTAAATGCTGCTCTCTTGCTATATGTCAATCTGTAGTAGAATGAGATGTTTTAGATGTTCTGTGTTTCATTAGCTCTACCAAACACATTTCATTATTAGTTGGAGGACGTAAGCAAAGTGGATATCTGGCTGTTAAATTTATTTTTAGATGCATGACACAGAAATATGGCCAATGTTAAAGATAGATTCTCAATGCCAGTGTTGTAGAGATGTCAGTAAGCTGTCTCTTACACCTGATATTCTGTTGGGGGGGAGTTATTAAATCACTCGTCAATTCAAATATCCCATGAGAAGCAAAGTGCTGTGTAGACTCAGAAACGCTCCGTCAGTGTAAGGTGTAATTATTCAAAGTCACCTTCTCACCTCTGTTGCTGCAGTCAGGGGCAGTCTCTCTCTCTTGCCTTTTTGTTGTGGAATACTAAGTACTCACTAAGTGATCGCCAAAGGAATCTCTTTCTCAGTCTTTTGCTCTGTATGTTTCAGGCCTGGGAAATAATTTGTAGGATTCTCCAATTTTAAATAACCAGATCATTGTAGGTTTAAAGTTTTGAACCTATGGCATCTAAATAATTGGTTTGGCCAAAATGTCAGTCCTATGTAAACAAACAAAAACACAAAACAAAAAAGAAGGGAAAAAAAGAAAGAAACATGAAAGAAAAGGTAGAGTTAACTCAGCCCAATTCATCATGTGATGAGGATTCAGTTTTGATGAGATGCGGTCGTGCCAGTCGCAGCAGACAAACCATTTCTTACAAGCCACGCCACGCACCTTAAATATAAAATAGGGAGGGAATGGCCATCAAATAATGTGTGATTTGGTTGAAACTGGGCATTGCAGCTGACAAAGATATAGATAACATTAGAAACTTTGTTTTAGGAGTTATTGAAGGCAGAAATAAAAAAATATAGAAGCAAATTCCTTTTAGGCTGCCTGTACTAAATGTAAAAAATGAAGATCTGTATATTACTTAGAGATTTGGACACAATAGGATTGAGATTCCCACCATGTGGAGACAGTAAGGAGAAAGGAGCACACCATTAGATATCAGGGGTACCCGGGGACCTTCAACTCCATAGACAGGTTTTATTTTTTCGTTGGGTAATGTGTACCCATTTGTTCATTACATTATTTATATTTTGTAATATCACTGATATTATAGTATATTGATATTATATAAATATACATTATATTGTAAAAAACAATACACAACTTTCTCTATATTTTTTTTTTCATAGAGGTCCCACTGGAAGGTTTTCCATCAAAAAATGACTATTATAATTCATTCTTTTTCCTTTATTATCCTTAGCATATAACTAGTTCTCATATGGCCTACATTCAGATAGTTGATGACAAGACCCATAAAATAGATTTTTGAGAAGCTCACAGTTGATCCTATCCTTGCCCAGATTTAGGAACTGCCGTTTTATGTTTTTCTAGAAATATATTTTGATTCTGGGTCAAAGTGACCTAGGCATGATTCTTGCTGCCAAATCCATCCTAAGTTACTTAGTTCCTTTCAGGGGCTCCTCTTTGCCTTTTATGCTAAAGCCATTAGTAGAATAATTCGTAAGATCCAAAAGCAGTTGGAACTGTAAGGATTTGATGACTGAACCTGGGTCAGATGGAAATCAGCTTAATGAATAAAGACATGGCAACCTACAGAGCTACAGACATGGAAAAATTAGAATAATGACCTTCCTAATGACATTTAAGTGAGAAATACGGGGCTGGTAGAGGATCTGTAATGGCCCTTAGGCCAAGCACAGTGAGAAATTCTGCCCCATCCCTCAGTGTGAATTATGTGAGTGCTGCGAAAGGGTAATGTTGAAATTTTAACTTCACGTGTCACAACGCATCGATACTACATGTGCGGGCCTCATGGTGGATTCCCTCTGTGGAGAAGCCACTCATCTGCCAAGATTAGGGAAATAGAGGTGGACATCTCTGGAAGCCTCCTGCGTCTGATGAATCCCAAACCTCAGGAGGAGAGGGCAAAACGGGTGGTTTGAAATCCTTCTGGGCTCATTCGACACAAAGACAATATTGTTGGGTCCTGGTAATGAAAACTCCCATTTATTTTCCCCTTGGCCATTTATTCCCTTAAATAAGCTTTTCTTGTTCCTGATACTACATGAAAAATCAACACGAAGTTGTTTAGGTTGTCGACCTTGGCTACAGTAGTTTAGAAGAATAAACAGCATTGAGTGAACAAAGTGAACTCACCAAATACTCTTTTGCTTTGTGGTGAAATCCATTTATCTTAAGGTTCACATTCAGATATCCCATCGTAGGGTCCATGTATCCAGACCTATTTCCTGAAAAAATATCTTATCAAGCTTTCTGTGCTAGGATTCTGAAAAACAGTCCAGCTGGGCCTTTTATTTGTGTTTCAATTCTTACGTCGGTTGTAAATGGTATAAATTCCCGGATGTAATCAGGTTGTACAGTATAATTTTGACAAAACTGATCAGTCGTGGAAGGAGGAAATATGATTCCAAGCTCAGCTGTGCCATCAGATGACCAGAGATGAGAGTCCCTCTCAAGGAAGAAACTCAGAGCCTGGGATAACTCGGAGAACCCTAGAAGGGGAAATGACCTTGGAAGGCATGTGGTGTCCTCACCTTTTGTGCAGTCGATCCCCCTCCATAGCCTTTAAATTTCTCTGGCCTCTTCCTCTCTATCTGGAAACCCAGTTTTTAAGTATTCCAGTCTGTGGTTGATGATGAGAATTTCCTCACCATCAAAGTACCCTGTCCCTACCTTGCAGGAAAGGAGCATCCTGTCTGCTTGTGTTTTATTATCTAGAATTCAGTCTTTATTATTTTAATTTACTCTCGCAGTGCTTACAACATACCAGGTACTGTAAGGACCTGGAAGACCGAGAAGAGTGAGACGTAGTCCCTGTCTTTAAGGGCAGTCATTGAAATAACTGCTGTCCCAGGAAAGACTGAGGGCATGTGGAATTCCTGTTGCTTCTATGAATTCCTCTCCCAGGAAATGTCTAGTGAGTACTTGCTATGCGTCAGGTGCTCCCAGGCACTGGAGTATAGTGGAAGAACAAGCATCCAAGGAATAGATCTCAACCCATTGTCCGTCTTCCTCTGACCCAAAAGGACAGAGAAAATAATTGCGAACTCTGAGCACTATTAGCAAGGCAGTAACAGGGTGCTGTGAAAGGAAAAACATAGAGGGAGGAAAGATGGTGGAGTGGTGGCCAATGCAGGTCTGCTGGGGAGGTAAAATGGAACCTGAGGAATGATAAGCATCCATCCCAGTGGAGAGCTGGGCAAGAAAGAGCATTCTGGGCAGAGGAAACAAACAGCAATGAGCTTTCCAAGTCCTGGGAGATGATGGACAGGCCCGGTAGCAGAAATTTGGAGTAGAGAGAGGTGAGCAACTGGCGAGTAGTTTTAACTAGATTTTAAAATGTATTCGGTATTTACATTTTATTCCAAGGACATGAGGTATTTCACCTGTGCCAGATGTGATGGGTCACCTTAATTTGTTTTTTTAGTTTCCAAGCCTACTTTTCTAGAACTTGAATAATTTTGTCTCCTATCTGTTTTGAGCACTCTGGTTGTCTCTCTGGCATGCTTTCTATATTTCTCCATTATTTAGCAGCCAAGACGTTAGGGTGTGTTTGAATCCAACTCTAAGTCTAGGCATGAACCCTGCTTGGTCTAATACAGGAATTGGCACACTTTTTCATGAATGTCCAGATATGAAGCATTTTAGGCTTTGAGGGCCAGGTCACAATTTTACATCTGCCTCTGTAGCCTGAAAACAGCCACAGAAAACATGTAATGGATTTGCACCAATAAATGGGGCTATATTCCAATAAAACTTTATTTATAAACCAGGCCATGGGCTGGATTTGGCCCACGGGCTGTCATTTACTCATTCCTGGCCTAAGCCATTCCTCTCTGCCACGGTTAAGACTTCAGTTAATTCTCACCTAAGCTGTTTAGAGGGGAGGATTCCATTCGCTTCAGGGATGGCTGTTCCCAGTATCATGGAGAGTTTGTATCTACTATTTGTGGGAAGGGATGTGAACAAGGAAGCAAGAACCCTGACGGGTGCTGACAGCTACCTTATGATTCCTAGGGCAGCTTGCCTTAGGACAAAGCAAATGCTGGGCCAGAATGGCCGAGATAGAAGTTGGACCCTTGGTGACATTATCAAGCTGCTGAATTAACCAGCCCCGAAGCCTGCACCAACTCTAGATTTTTTTGAGTGGGTGATGCATTCAAGCCTCCTCTTGTTTAAGCCGAGGGAGTTGCATTTCCTGCCACTTCCAGTGGAAAGCATCCTCAACTCGATCATCTGCTCTAAAATATTCAGTTACTGTTACTCCTTAATATGCTTAAATGGCAGTTTGCATAAAGCGCGGTCGCATATTTGCAATACTCATCACATGCCAATGGGAATCTTTGAGTGAAAGTTGGAGAATCAATGGCCCTAGAAAAGCTTCACTTCCAATAGGCTCCCTTTGGCGCATGACCACGAGGTAATTCCATTAACTTTAATGATGGTCATGCTGTACAAAATGGGCCCTGTTAGTCTATTCTTCCCCTTCTTTTTGACATTAAATCTTACCCTGCAGCTAATTCTTCAGTGTAAGATATGTGCACCAATGCCATTCATTTCTTGGCCTTTATTAATATATGCAAGACTCTCTCAGGGAGGGAGTATATTAAAAATGAATCCACTGCCCCATCTGTCGACTGTGAGAAAACCCCAGAGTCGGGGACATCAATGGATTATTATCGATTGTTGTAAGATCCAATAAAATCATAAATATGCCTCAAACAATTACTGTGGCCACATTAGCAAATTATCAAATCTATAACTTGCTCTGGAGCCTGGCCTCAGAGATTTAAATAGAATACCAGAGGGAGAAAAGTTGTATTTTAGGAATGTGACAACCAGGGCAAGGATACAGAAATATATGATTTAATTTGCCATGCAATCTAATTGAGAATAACTGTTGGATTTCTAAAAAGTGAACTTTGATTAGGTTTAACCATCAGAAATAAACTGGAAATATGGGTCGGTTTATAGTTTTCTGAAAGTCTGTCAGGAGGGGGAAAGTGTTCATCGCAGGGAATGACTTTCCTGGGTGACCTTCTACCCTGCCTCCTGTGTTCTTATTTCCTGTGTGCAAATAATTGGGTTATACCTGAGACTAGCTGGCTCTTTCCAGAGACGTGCTTTTTACTTTTCTTCACTGAGTGTCAATTTTCCCCCATTTAGAAATAAATCAATTCAGAATGAAATTACCCAGAGCATTCATTTTTCACCATCTAGTAAATGAGCCTCTCTAAAGAACACGAGGTCCACCCTTTTCCAGTTCAGGTTTAATAACATCCTCTACTGGCCCAGAAGTAGTGCAGGGCTGTTGTCCCTGGCTTCTCCAGGCTTTTCATCTTTGGTGGATGGCTAGGCAGTCTTTGCTTTGTAACATGTACACTGGCATGTTCATAGATGCCTTTGCATATTTTCTGAAGATCTAATGTGAAGTCGGACTGCCGGGTTTAAATTTCTAACCCATAGCAGGTTGGGACTGAGCTGCCTGTGGCCTCATCCCATCCATTAGCCATTATCATCATTCATCTGCAGCCCAGGCCTCGGCCGCGCTCTGATGACAAGCACACCGGGGGCTAGGTTTTCCGGAATGGATGGGCTCATCTTTCAGCTCACTTCAGGAAAATAGAAAAGCAATTTGCACAAAGATAAAGGAGATTTCATAGTGATCAGGGTAGAACTGGCTAACGGATTTCTACAGGCAGTCAGCGAAAGCTTGAAAACCCAGCTGAGAAATGATAAATTACTGTTAACTGTCCTAATTATCCCTTGACACTCTGTGTTGAAACCTGACTAAATTTTGCTGAAACGTACAAATAGGAAAGAAATTTTAAGGTTTAATAAATTATCCATAATAGAAATGCTGAGAGAGAGAGAGCACACGCACGAGAGAGATGCGTAGAGCAGAAGGCTCATATTGATTACCCAACAGTTTCCTGAGCCTTAGCAAGAGGTGAGGGTAAGGTGGGGGGGGGGGGTTGTGTGTTAGATAAATTTTAACGTTAATTACAAACCTAATTGATTATATTCAGCAGGCTCATCTGGTTAAGGAAGACTGAGTCAGCTCCCAAGGTTGTTACATGAATAGCCACGACAAACATGTAATTTGTATTAAGTTGACTTGTGAACATCATGTTCTTCTCTGCAAACAACATAAACAATGTACTAGTTTCAAAGGGTCACACACTGACGAATGCACTTGTTTCTTTGTATTTTAATACAATTGTCATCCTTCATGTTTTAGAGTTTCAGCTTTTTAAAAATAATTTTATTTTTTCAGTGTTCCAAGATTCATTGTTTATGCACCACACGCAGTGCTCCATGCAATATTGCCCTCCTTAATACCCACCACCAGGCTCTCCCATTCACCCACCCCCATCCCTTCCAAAACTCTTGGTTTGTTTCTCAGAGTCCATAGTCTCTTGTGCTTCCTCTCCCTCTCTGATTATCCCAATTCACATTTCCTTTCCGTCTCTCAGTGCCCTCCATGTTACTCCTTGCTCCACAAGTAAGTGAAACCATATGCTACTTGACTTTCTCTGCTTGACTTATTTCACTCAGCATAATCTCCTCCAATCCCATCCATGTTGATACAAAAGTTGGGTATTTATCCTTTCTGATGGAAGCGTAATATTCCATTGTATATATGGACCGTATCTTCTTTATCTGTTTGTCTGTTGAAGGGCATCTCAGCTCTCTCCACAGTTTGGCAGTTGTGGCCATTGTGCTATGAATATTGGGGTACATATGACCCTTTTTCTCACTACATCTGTATCTTTGGGGTAAATACCCAGTAGTGCAATTGCAGGGTCATAGGGTAGCCCTATTTTTAATTTTTAAAGGAATCCTCATACTGTTTTCCAAAGTGGCTGCACCAACTTGCATTCCCACCAATAGTGTAAGAGGGTTCCACTTTCTCCACATCCTCTCTAACACTTGTTTCTGCTCTGTTAATTTTGGCCATTCTAACTGGTATGAAGTGGTATCTCAATATGGGAAAACCCAAAAGACCCCACCCCCAAACTACTAGAACTCATACGGCAATTTAGTAATGTGGCAGGATACAAAATCAATGCACAGAAATCAGTTGCTTTCTTATACACTAACAATGAAAATATAGAATGGGAAATTAGGGAATCAGTGACATTTACTATAGTACCAAAAACCATAAGATACCTTGGAATAAACCTGACCAAAGAGGTAAAAGATCTGTACTCGAGAAACTACAGAACACTCATTAAGGAAATTGAAGACAGAAAAATATGGAAAAGCATTCCATTCTCATGGATCAGAAGAATAATCATTGATAAAATGTCTATACTGCCCAGAGAAATTATATTTTCAAAGCCATCCTGATCAAAATTCCACCAGCATTTTTCAAGGTGCTGGAACAAACAATCATAAAATTTGTATGGAACCAGAAAAGACTCCGAATTGCTAAGGAAATGTTGAAAAAGAAAAACAAAGCTGGGGCCATCATGTTGCCTGGTTTCAAGCTTTATTACAAAGCTGTGATCAACAAGACAACATGGTACCAGCACAAAAACAGACACATAGACCAATGGAACAGAGTAGAGAGTCCAGATATGGACCCACAAATCTATGGCCAAATCATCTTTGACAAAGCAGGAAAAAAATATCCAGTGGAAAAAAGACAGTCTCTTCAATAAATGGTGCTGGGAGAATTGGACAGCTACATATAGAAGAATGAAACTCAACCATTTTCTTACACCACACACAAAGATAAACTCAAAATGGATGAAAGACCTCAACGTGAGGCAGGAACCTATTAAAATCCTAGAGGAGAACATAGGCAATTTCAGCTTTTTTACTCCTTCATCTTTCATGTCTCATAGTTTCAGCTTTACCCTCACCCCTTGTGTAAATCCACACAAAACCCTCCTCCGAGAGCCGTCTAGCTTACTCACTACCAGCTATCTTTTTTACTTTTAGATAACTTCAGATAGAAAAGTGTGTTGTTTCCTTTTTCATTTTCTTCTCTTCCTCTTCTTTTCCTGTGAACCAGCAATCACAGGACTGGAATCCTGAATCATGGCCTTTTTGTTTTTCTCTCTAGAGTTTGGCAGTCTGATCTAATCCTGTATTTTCTCCTTCTTAGAAACCTTACAGGAAATGGAAAAAAAAAATGCTCTTGTCCTTCTAAGGACCTATCGGTGCCTTTAACTGTGTAAATGGCATGCTTTTTCCTCCTTTGCCAAGCTCGTCCCCACCTCTGGGTTTTCTCCATGGATTCTTCTATTTTAAACATGTTGCCAAGAATCACGTGGGGGCATCCAGATGGCATAGGAGCAAGTGTTTAACCGCAGTCCTTGGTACATAGTAGGCACTCAATCAGTGTTTGTTGAACATGAGGCTGCTACAGAGCCTCAGGGCTGGATGTTCATGCTTCAGATGAAGACTGTAGAAAATTAGATGGTTAGAAAAATATTGCTTACAGTTACAGGCACTGCTGTATGGTAGAGATTTGTTGGTTCCTTTTCATATTTTGAAGACCACTGAATCTGGTCAATGATACGGAATCCTATGATGTCACTACCTTCAAGACCAATTGGGCAATAAATTGATAGAACTGTTCCTTGATCTCACTGTGGACAAATGCTAGCAAGGGAATGAATTCTGAACTAATATTCTTAATTAAGCGGTGATCTGTGGGAGCTCTCTCCACACCAAGGGTGTTTTCAGAGACTGACCATTCTCATGTCTAATACCCCCCAAGATTTCATGCTAATTATTTTCCCTCTAGCAGGCATACAAAAGTCACCTAGGACCCCTTTGACTCTTTGGGGGTGACACTTAGAAGCATATTTTAATGAAAAGCATCTAACTCATTAAATTCTGGAGGTTGGAAGGATCATAGACTCTTTGAAATCTGAAAGCTGTGGATTTTTTTCTGTGGAAAAAACTCAGGTATATGCACAAAATGTTCCATTTCATATCACGGGTCTCCTGGCCCCCTGATACCTGCCCACAGATTGTTTTACTGGTCTTACCTGAACTGCTGTCTTTCACCTCCATTCCGGGGCAGGTAGAATTACTAACATAAGTGGATGGGATAAATCTTGAGGCAGGTTGCAAAAAGCCATGTTCTCTTCATTTGAAAGATTTATCTTATAACATGTGTCTCTCACTCACAGGAATTGTTTGCTTCATGGATTCAAAGTTTCGCTCCATCCACTCTTAATTGTGTGGCTTTAGGCAAGTGGTGTAACTCTCATTGCCTTAGTTTTCTTGTCCATGGCATTGGAATGAGATGACTCCCTCTTGCACAGGATTTTGGGATTATCACCAAAAGCTCCGATTGGGAAACTCTCCCCACAGTGCTTGGCACACTGCATTTTTATTTGCTGGAGTGCTGACCAGACTCTCTTCTAGCTTTGGTGATGACAACAGAGCATCAGGAGATGTAGACCCTACCTTCAGAGAGAACACCCTCTTGGATCTTCATCTCCATCATCCCTGCGTCAGGCAAGGCTCATGAGAACTTCATGAGAAACCCCTAAAGAGGAGTTATAGTGGATTCTAGTTGGTTTCCAGCCTTGCCTGTCATCCTGTTAACAGGCCCAGAATTCTTATTAATGGAAGCACACTGGTTTCCAAGCCATGTGAACAAGGGGGGCAAACAGACCTGAATGCACAGAGCTAATTTTTACAAGCAGTGAGGTCTACCAGATGTCCTTGGGGGGGGGGGGGGAGCTGTGTCTCATCTCTAGACACCATTGTCTGCCAAGCATGTGTCCCTGAGACGGACATTTGCTCCTTTTAGAAGCAGAATGTTACTAATCCTGAGCATCGTGGATTTTTTTTTTTTTAAGATTTTATTTATTTATTTGACAGAGAGAAACACAGCCAGAGAGGGAACACAAGCAGGGAGAAAGGGAGAAGCAGGCTTCCTGCTGAGCAGGGAGCTGGATGCGGGGCTTGATCCTGGGACTCCAGGATCACGACCTGAGCCAAAGGCAGTCGCTAAACGATCTGAGCCACCCAGGTACCCAGCATCATGGATTCTTTAAAAAATGGACAGTAGCATGACTAAGAAACTATTTCCCCCATAGCCCAGCCAAGATAGAACCTTGTTTTGATATAAAACTTGCCTAACAGAAAGTGGGAATTTCTTTCACCTCTAAAGACCAGATGTGACCTTAAACCACCCTTGAAGTTCTCCTGAACTCATTTTGGTCAGCTGTGAATTTTACTTCCCTCTTGAAAAGACCAGTTTTGACTTGAAGATAGAGTTAGGAAGCATGAGAAGTTGAGATTTGAGAGTTAAAAGGCTTAGACTTCAGAGAGTTAAATCTCAAGTTCCATTTAAGAGTGCAAGATTGGAAGTTTACCTGGAATTGAGATTGAAGATAATGAAGATAATTTTAAATATGAAGGTGTTTTCTTCTCTTATTATTATTATTTTTTAAGGCCACCACTAGATTTCCCCTGTAGCTTCTTGTTACCCAGCTGCTGAATTGGGGTATCTGGGATGCGACTGTCAGAAGCAGGAACAGAGCTGAGGACATTGAGAGCTCAGACATATCCTGGCCTCCACAGAGTGGGAAGTTCTCCAGCCAAGTCCGGAATGGATGGCAGCACTGCTTCCCTGGGAGAGGGGTCCTGCTGCCCTTCTGTCCCACCTGTCACAGTCCCGCTGCTGCCCCCATAGGCTGACCCCGGAGAACATTCATTTTGTAAACTCTCTGCCATCTGCCATGCTGCGGAGGCTTCCAGACTAGAACAGAAACAGGTGTGGTGTCAAAGGAAGTTAGTGAGGAAACAAGCTGAAGGGGGCGGCTACGAAACAGCCTGTCACGTTGTAAGCTTTTTCTTAGCCCTGGGAGCCTGGCCCAGCAGCGCCAGCCCTTACCAGTGGCCGGCTCATTGTAAGGCTTATGAGGTCGGTTTGGCCTACAGCCTCGTCCCGGGCAATGTTGGTTCCTCTTGTCAGAGAAGACAGGGGATGTTTTTTTCCCTTCAGAACTCTAGGGAAGAATGAATTCTTAGGTTGAAATGGTATCAGTGGGACTTCTTTTGTGATGATGTGCCAAGGCCATTCTCGTTGGATTTTTTTTTTTTTTTTTGACAGTGGATTGTTAGTATTCCTGAGAGAACTGTATGTGCTTTCATTGAAGGAATTGATGGTCACCTCATCTTTCAATAACTGTCGTGAACATCTATTTGTATTAACAGTAATACTTTGCATTTTAAAATTAATTGCCAGTTCTAAAGTGCTTCACATCCCATGCTTTAAATGATGTGTGCCGGGCTAACTAGCGCAGGTGTAAGGCGTTGTAACCGGAATGCCAGGGTTCAAATCCTGCCTTTATTATTACTTTTTTTTTTTTTTAATTAGGTTTGTGACTTGGGCAAGTTGTTTAACACCTCTGATCTTCAGTAACTTCATCTGTAAAAGGCAGACAGTGATAGTGCGTGGCTTCGTAGAATTGTTGTGAGGATCATAAGAGTTTGGGAAAGTATAGGACTTTTATCATGATGGTTAGCATATGGGGCACCACAGTGAATGTTAGCTATTAACATTAGTGCTCTTGTTACTGTGTTCCCAGCATCCTGAGGGAGGTATGCCCCCAGGAATTTTACCTTAATTTAAAAGATGAGGTGACTGAGGCTCAGAGAGGAAGCTACCATTTACAGAGGAAATGTTGGTAGAGTGGGCCTGATCCGCTCATACGGCCTATTTTCTGCAGCTCCAGCCTCATCAGAATGTAGCTAATAAGCTCAGTTTCCAGCAACAGCTTTTAAACCAAAACATTTCATTGTCTATAAGAGGAGAGTGGAATCTGGAACTTTACTCTGACCCAGAGTTTTCTAAACCAGGAAAGCAGGGGCCCTTTGCAAACTGGTGTTTGAGGTATTGTAAGTTCCACCATTCCCAGGCTCCGTATAACCTCTCCCTTCAATGAAAAACGCTTCCATGCTCACACTGATAGTATTTTAGAATTTTTTATGCTTTTAAAATACAGCCCATGTATAATCAATTTTATCTTTCTAAAAAAGTGATCAATTACCAGCCTTGAAGAACATATGAAGAACAGGAACAAACATTATGGGTGACTGACCTTGTAGACTTAGAGGCTCTGTGAGACGGTATCTCTCTCCCAGGGGTATGCAATTCTGGAGGAAGGACAGGAAACCTATACAAAGAACCAACAAGAGGGCAGCATGTTGTAAGGACCAAGCAATGTGTTTAGGGTGAAAAGTAAACACCGTGGACTAAGAGGGTAAAGAAAGTGTCTTGGGTATAAGAGAACTTTCTTTCTTAGTGAAGCCATTCTACAAGAAGAAGGGTAGACAACAAATTGCCTGTGGGAAATAGTAGAGGCAGGAGTCATTCGTGGTATTAAATATGCTTGTCCTTCTTAGATTTTAGCAAGTTCTTATTTCATAACATTTGGGCTTCGTATGAGTAGAATCATTGTACACAGTCTTTGAAGAAAAATACTATTGGCTGAATAAAGTTGGTAACTGTGTGGTAGATTGATCATGATTGCATTCAGAGATGCTGTCCTGTTGACATATTTGGAGCCTGGGTGCTTATTGTTGTTGATATTCTTGCAGAGTTGTGGTGGTGATTTTCATGTCCTTTCTATCAGTGTCTGTTGCAAAGATGACCTCTTTTTCTGGTGCCTCACTTATAGTACTGCTCACAAAGCATTATGAAACCCTTTGGAAGATGACGAAAATAGGCACAGAGTAGCATATTCGATGTAAAATCTCTAATAAGTGTTCGGTAAAACCCAGGTGCTCTGAGTTCAAGGATGAGAGATTAGTTTTTGCTTCCTGGTTTGCTCCTTGGCTGCTTGATGCAGTCTCTGGGATTTATGGCTTTGTAACAGTCTCCTGAAAATCTTGACTGGTGTTGGTACATGCTTATAAAAAAGCACTAGTAGGGAGATGATTTGGTTTTAGTGGAAGCTACATCCATCGATCCATTTGAAATATTCTACAAATTGATTTTAGCATTAGTATTTGTTTAAATTGAAAGTGTCATTTGTAGTCCCTTTGGGAAACTTAATTATGCAAATAATTCTTAAATGTATAACAACAAGAAAACAGAATAGAAGTCACCCAAAATGGGTATATGTATTGTATTTGTGGTGTCTTGGTGGCAGCCTAATTCTCATTGCTAAGCTTAAGAGTAACTACGTGTAGACATAAGTAATAAGTAATGGTACTGATTTCTGGAGAGTGGGTAACAGGGAAAAAAGTAGTGAACTCTGGGCTTCAGGCTCTGTATTCTTATTCCATACTGGCTATTCCTGTGACTTGGTCAAATCTTTCATTGTTATTTTTCCTCTGATCCCTTTTTCTTCCTTTTTTTTTTTTTTTTCGTTTTTTCCCTTGCCCTCATCTCCTTTACCCTTCATATGTTAAAGCTACTTCAGTTGCAAGTGACAGAAACTCCAAACTGGATAAAGCAAATGGAGGATTTATTGAGTCATATAATTAAAGAGTCCATCCAAGTTCTGACTTCAGGTATGGCTTGATCCAGGGACTTATCAATAGCATAAGGAGCCAGTGTCCCCCTCACCCACACCCCATATGTGTTTCTTTTCCTCTGTATTTCATGTTAAGCAAAGGACCAGTATTAATGTATATATTGAAATGGCAGTAGTGGGTTGAGCATCTTTTTTTTTTTTAACATTTTATTTATTTGAAAGAGAGAAACACAGCTAGAGAGGAAACACAAGCATGGGGAGTGAGAGAGGGAGAAGCAGGCTTCCCTCCGAGCAGGGAGCCTGATGCAGGGCTCGATCCTGGGTCTCTGGGATCATGACCTGAGCCGAAGGCAGTCGCTTAACCAACTGAGCCACCCAGGCACCCCTGGGTCGAGCATCTTGACTCATATACGTGCATATCAATAGCAGCTCAGAGGTGGGCAGATTTGGAGTCTATTCATAAAGATACTAACAGCTAAGATCTGTTTTCTGAATGTGATTCCAGAAGCATTCAGGACTTACTGAGGTAAGGAGGAAGAGCCTGAGAGGAAAAGAAAGATACTTCCTAGAGAGCAGCAAGATAGCAGTCAATTGGATAAGGCTGAAGGCTGGGATACGAATGTGTCTTTCTGCTTGAGATTCTAAGAAGAAGCTGGGGCAAGTGAATTTATAAGGAAGGGATAAATATGAGTTCAATACCAGATCCCATTAGCTAAAGGGCTGTGGGAGAATCCTCTGGGAACCTCGGTTTCTATCAGCATCATTTATGTCCGAGGCCAAATCAGGACATATGACACATGGCAAATACTGGATGAAAAATCTTTCAAAGACCTGAAGAAAGTTTCAGTCCTTTTCCCAAATACCAAAATTTCAGTAAGAGTCAGAATAATAATGGGTTTTGCCCTGTAGGTTTAAATTCAGAAAGGCTGTGATTTTCTGCTTGCAAGATCACAGGATGCTATGAAAACTCATTCATCCATTTAGCGTTTACTAAGCACCTGCTGAGTAACACCCCCTGTCACATGCAGCCTTCTCTTTTGTATATACTGCTAAGTGAAGCAGATGTGGTCCCTCACCTCATGGGCCTCATAGTCTGCCAAAGTGTGCCATCCTTCAAATTTACCTAAAATAGCCCATCTTGATTCTTCAGGTTTGAACCCATGGAAGGATTATTTCTAGGAGAGACACCTGGAAAATGTAATCAGTAGCCATAATCAGCTCTGAACTCCATTTCTCAACACTACTGTATGTTTAAAATTTTTTTATGCAAATTTCTTTCCTGGAATCTTTTGTTCTTGATTTATGGCAAAAGCTCTATAATGACTATTTTAAAAATGACTTAATAAGGCAATAGTGTTGCCGCTGTTCTAATATGCCAATAGATCACTTAAGTGTCATTTGTTAAACCACTTAGGTCAATAACAATCCTTTCATTGTTTTTCCCCAAGTGGCCACAGAGCCACATAACCCTAGCCTTAGTCCTTTGCTCACTTTGCTCTATCTGCTTTTGGCTGGCATAGGTTATTAGTAATTATTTCTTCAGAGACTATTAGCCAAGAGTTATCACGATACGGTAATGGTAAAGGTTCCCAAAGATCAAATGTTCTAATCGGGGAGCAGAGTGGAGGAGTAAGCAGTTTTTCAAAGTGGATTGAAACCTGGTGAGTGAGCACTGACTCCTTATACACTCGCCTATAATTTGAAACCCTGACTGCTTGCTTAATATGGAACGATATACTCTCTCCCAGTGTATTTTAAGATTTCACATTTGTTCATTTAATAGCTGATGTAAATGAACTAGCAACTGATGAAAATCCATGGGAAATAGAATTAGAAATCGTTCTGACTGAAGCAAACAAGAGAGTTAGCACTGTAAGCATTCTTGTTGTCCCCTCTCTCTTTCATAATGCCGGATAGCTCCCTGAGAACAGACAGAGATCCCATTTGAAGGAGTTTTATAGTTTCTTTTCTGACTGTGAAGATAACACTTGTTCATTGTAGATATTTGGGAAAATACAGAAAAAATACAAAGCAGAAAATTGAGATCATCCATGGTTAAATTTATGTTTCAACTGATGTCTCCTTTTAAAACCACCACAAGAAGAAGGCTTCACAGACAATGAGAGTTTCTTATTATTTTCCACTGGTGGTTAAGGAAAAAACAAAACAAAACAAACAGCATACAAACTAGGTCTGGTAAGGTTATCTTCTCCATCCAGTTTTCTGACCTTTCTTCTCTGTTGTATTTGAGATACATCAGTTCTCTATCCAGGGAAATCCCTGTCAAAGAAAAGAAGCCCTCTGCTGTGTGTCTCTCTCTTGTTTTTTCTCTCTCTGATGTTTGTGGAGAGGAACATGTCATTTTGATATAATGATGCCTGGGAAATTGAGCACAATTTGTTAAATAAAAATAAAGCCACGTGAAAATTGCAAGGGGGACAAAGGGAAGGATGACACGTATGCAGTGCTGTGTTCCCTGAGATGGGTTCCCTCTGAAGACATCAAACTCTGTGCAGTTGTGCCTCTGGTTGAACCCACATAGTTGGGTATCCCTGTCTTCTGTTTAGCTAGACATTGTGGAATATAATTATTTGCAAAATACAAGCTTCTTTTTACCATAATTTGATATTTCAGACCCCCACAATCCCTGACTTCAGAGGCCTTACTATGCCACCGTGAGGTAGTTCCTGGGAATTATTTTTGTCTCCCGTAGTCACCTGTGAAACTCCTTATTGGTGAAGCAAACGTTAGCCCAAGTATGCACAAAAGAACCTTGTCTTGTCTTAAAGGAACCAAAGCTAAGGCCCTGCTTCATCTCCCAGATGCTGGCAGAAGTTTGGAGTCTAGGTCACTTGTGTGAGAAAGCAGTCATCTCATCCCTCTGTAGCCAAACTGACCTGGTTAGAAGGCTGTCTCCCTGTCCTCAGAGGTTTCCAGGGAATCAGAGCTCACACTGTCTTCCTATGATAACAGCGTCTGTAAGGCTGCGGACAAGGGGCCCTGACCTATGAGAACATCAGCCTTCCCTAAAAGGAAGTCACTGGAAGGCAGAGAAAGTCGCCATGTATCTGTTTTCTCACATTTCCAGGTACTGCAGATCCACTGACCTGCCCAGAACCTTCTTTTTTTCCTTTTTTTTTAAGATTTTATTTATCTGACAGAGAAAGAGAGTGAGCATGAGAAAGAGAGAGAGAGAGAGAGCACAAGCAAGGGGAACAGGAGAGAACAGCCTCCCCGCTAAGCAGGGAGCCCAATGCAGGGCTTGATCCCAGGATCCTGGGATCATGACCTGAGCTGAAGGCAGTTGCTTAACCAACTGAGCCACCCAGGCCCCCTCGTGCCCAGAACATTCTTAAAGCCTGAGACTAAAGCACTGAGGTGAGATGCTCTGCATTGCCTTCAGCCAAGCTGCTCCTGAGTGGCAGCCATCTAGACAACATTTAGCACATTCATATATTCATCAACCTGAGATTGTGTATGCTGCCAGCATCAGGAGGGGAATCTGTTGCAAACTAGCTCCCCAAATACCACCTGTCCTTTCCTTTTTGAACTTTGGCCCTGTTCCGGTCTCCTCTACGGCTTCAGTGCATACCTTCTCCCATCATGGAATACCCATTCTCCTCCTGCTTCCTGAACCCCTACTCATGCTGCTCATCTTCACTTCTATTCCAGCTCCGCAGGGAAGTCTGCCCTCAACTCACAGGTGTTTTCTCCTTGTCTCAGCTTGAAACTCTACTGCATATGTGTGATTATTCAACTAAGATCTGTCCTCTCCACTAGACTGTCTGCTCAGGAAAATGGGGCCACGTGTGTCCCCACTGCCTCACTGAGTGTGTGGCCCATAGAATTATTCCGGGAAACATCCGAGTGAGAGATGTTGTGATTATAACTCTGAGATTAGAGTCTGTTTATTTGGAAAAGGACATTTTTACACGTTTGTTTTGTTTGATCATGCCATAAAGGAACCAACCATAGATTTTGCTGGGGCATTAGGGACAGAATAAAATACCAATAGGGAGGTGGGAGAGAAACTCATGAAGCTACTTAAATTTTTAATCCTACTTTTAAAGGGTAAAGTCAGATATGTTTTCAAGCTGTTTCTGCATTTTTAACGAATGTAACTTTAGAATATTCAGCAGTGAAGGTGACCTGCGGGATCTCTGATTCGGTATGAGAGGCTACCTGTTAATTTCATATTCTCTTTTCCTTTCAGATTTGCAGGAAGAGTCAGAGCCTCACACCTTTTTACTTGAAAAGCGCATACGCATTCCCTATAAACCTCCCAAATGTATAAAATAATTACCCAGGAGACAAAAGAGCAGGGCTCTGACAGGCAGATATTCGTTCAAGAATCTATGTGAGGCATTGTTCTGTCCTGGATCAGATTACAACTTGTTCCCTCTTTATTTCAAGTTACATTATTAAAATGCACCATAAGGCGTCTTTGTGTAGAAAATCGAAAAATAGGACTTTAGATGGGGCAGACTTCTCTAGTACTCCAAGTTTTTTATTTTCCTTGAAACATTCCTTCACTTTGAAAAATCTAAGTAGGCCATAGAGAGAGAAAGGCCTGATGTGAATTTCTTCTAATAGCCCCAAACTCTTCTTTCAAATTACTGCAAATGCAATTCAGCATTTTTGAGTGCCAGATTGATGGGGGGGAAAGTGCATATTAAGCTTCCTTTATTAATTAAAGGCAATGAGGAAAGAGTCATCCTAGCTCAAGTTTATGAAAACAAATAATGCTTGAAAATGAGCTTGCAACATAAAAATGGGCAATGTTGTGTGCTGATCATTGATGTTCATATTGGGTACCATTGCCTTAGAAGTGGCAAGACAACTAATTACTGGTGGGCTTCCAGAAAGAGGAAAGTCACAATATTTTGAATGGGATTTCAAGTTAGATTTGGAAAACCATTCAAGGAAACTCTGCAGAGAAACGATTCTGTGTTTGCCCCATGAGACAAGCAAGATAAACTAATAGATCATTCTTGGCTCTAATTCTTAACCTTTTTCATAGCCAGGCTCATTTATTCTTGGTGAATGATGATCTGAGTCACTAAAAAGTAGCTAGTAGACTGAAAAATTTTACAGAGTTGCGTGTGTATGTGTGTGTGTGTGTGTGTGTGTGTGTGTGTGTGTATGAATTATACCACTTTCTCCTACCCAAAGTCCCCTGGACTCTGAGGGAGATCCAGTCATAGCCATATCTGGGTGATATGGCAAAGGGAATGATTCATTGTAAGGTAACCACAGGAGAAGAAAAAATGAGGAGGGTTGGAAAGAGAATGGTCTTTGGAATTTTAATCCTTCTCTGTATATCTTCCCTTTCTTGACCATCCTTCTAAATGTAGAGTGCCCTTGAGTTTTATTTGGACACTTTCTTTCTGCTGAGAACTGCTGAGTTATCTTAAGGATGTGGTCAGTTTTTTAATTTTTGTTTATTTTTTTTGGTTCCTCTTTCTTTGTCTTTAGAAGGAATGGTTCTGTCTGAGTTTTCTCAGGGAAGTTAGCCTGATGCAGTTTCAGGGTGGACAGTAATAAACTGATGTATTCAGGGGAGAGAGACTATTCTCCTGCCCTCTTAGATCCTCTCTCTGGTCCTGAGAATTAAACTGACGAAAGACAGATAAACAAGAAGGAGAGATTCACATTTTATTTGCTGTTAATGGTTTTACACATACATAGAGGCTTTCATATGTGTAAGAAATGAAAACCCAAAGAAGCAGGCAAGTCTGAGAGCTTACATACTGTTTTAACAGGATTGTAAACTGTGGAAACACAAAAGACAAAGGGAAATGGGGTTTGTGCTGGGGCAGTAAACAGGGGGAAAGTGACAGTGACGAGGAATACATGGAGGAAATTAACAGAAGATAAAGGTTATTTCAGTAGGTTCGTGTGTGTATAAATTCAATTCAGCATTGACTTCTCATCCCTGGTGGTGAGACTGTTCTTGTCTTCCTGGTGCTGTGAGGATACCATTCTCCCAGAAAATTTATGTCCTGCTTTTACGCAAAAGGGGGAAGGGAGAAAGCTCTTCTTGCATCTGCTATTTTTCCAGTTGTTTTCAGCTCAAAATTATTAGTATGCCAAAGTGGCATATTTTCCTGTAAACATGTGCTTATCCCCTTCACTTTAAAGCCCTAAATGGCAGTGTTTACAGAGAACCAAGGAAGAGGTACTTGTTTTTAAAGTTTATTTTCTTTTCCTCTTTCCCCCTCTCTCCCTGCTCCCCATTCTCCCCGCCCCCCGTCCTCCCCCCTCCACACTCCTCTTCTCAGTAATGGCATGTTAAGGGGGCAAGGCTCTCTGAACAAATCATGGATGTCCAGGAGGTTTCATCTCGAGTACCTGCTCTAAAAGATCCTTCATGACTGTCTGGAGAACGGTGTGGTGATGGATTCTAAGGCTCCTTCTGGGCACATTGAGAGAGAGAGCTGTAATCCGTAATCCATGAGCGATTGTCTATCGAGAGCATGTGCCACGTGTACTGGCTCACCCTGCCGGAGGCCACACTAGACGCATCCCAGCTGCCATCAGCGCTTTGTTTTCTGACCATTATTTCAATAGTCATTAATCACGGAATCGAGCAGCTCTTATGAAGTCAGACTCCTTTCCCAGAGATGGGAGATGCCAAATGGTAGAGATAATCAGAACAAGTAAAATTGCCTTCTAGCAGATTCTAAATTATGTGCATAGATGTTCAGGGTACAGCAAATAGGCCTGACTTGTCTTTGACCTCTACATATAGCTGATTACTTTCTATAAACGTGTAACGGGTGTATTTAAGGCAATAGTTGATGATATTCTAAGGTTTTACAAACAACTGTCCATGTCCAGAGTTTTGGCAAATATGCTGCTTTACCTGGCCAATGTAGATAAAATGGAATTCTCTATCATTTGGAAGGCAGAAGACTTTGAAATGGAGATCAGTTAGTTTCTGCAGGGCACATTTGAAGTCACCAAGACCTGTTTAATCCCCGGGGGTCAAATTAACATTAGTCCTCTCTAAGTCCAGAAGCTTCACGCCCTGCTCAGCTGTCAGAATATGAGCAGGCAACTCTGCGGTGCCTTTGGGCACAAGCCACCAGAGGAAAGAGGTCCCCAAAGGATTTGAAAAACAAAATTTATCTCAGTATCCTGTAATGGAAACTACTTCCTTCCAGTATCGTCTGCTTGCTCTAAGTCTTGATTCAAATTTATCAGTGGCTCACAGACCCCAGCATAGCTGGACTAGTGATAGGGAAACCCAAGACTAAGGACCCTGCTATTTTCAAATTAGGGACCATGCTGAAAGGTGGTGTTGTCAACAAGATTGTGATATATAGCCCATGGAATCTGCCTCTTCCCAGCTCAGCTTTGCTGAGTATTAAGTAAAACCGTAAACTTTGTTTTGTCCCTCAGTGTATTTTCAGTACCTAGAAGAGTCCCCACACAAAATAGGAGGTTGGTAAATAGGTGCTGAATAAATGAACACGTATTTTCATAGATGTGTGCCACAGTGGGAGTCAAAGCAATGTGCTATGGCCATATCCCTTGGGACTAACCCTTGTCTATACTGAGGGAGACCATTCTATTACAAGTGCCTTCTCCTCCCCACTTCAGAGCTCTCTCCCACCAGTGAAAGGATGAGTCCTAAAGTACTGGGAAGTTAGTATCTTCCTAAGAATAGCCATCACCAAACACAAGTAGAAATTAACAGGTCAATTTTCCAGTCCTCGTGCCCACCAATCGGGAAACTTCGAGATGTATCCTTGCTGTCTCCCAGAGGCCCCTGGTGGGTTGAGCTCCAGTTGTTCAAAGCAGGAACCTGCTAATGAATATGCCTTGGAGTAGCTTTCTTGCCTTACCTGTCTTACCTCCTCAACTCCCCTAACAGGAGGGCATGTCTCCAGAAACCTATTTGCACTTAAGTTCTCTCAGGGTCTACTCTGGGGCACCCAGTCTGAAGCACTAATAATAACGTAATATGGAGCAAGGATGAGAAGTTCAGTATACTGCTGCCACATCTGGGTAAACCATCCGGTACAGTATACCCAGCAGTTCGTGACTAAGGAGTTTCCTCTTAGTATATTAAGGATAGTGTACTACTTAATAAGAAGCCAAAGAATGACTCATCTGAAGTCATGGAATGATGATCCTGTAAGCTCTGATAGCATTGTATACTTGGTGAATCAGAATCCATAAAGATGTCTTCTGTGCCTTGTCCTTCCAGTCCACGCATGCCCTGTTCTTGGTCTGCCCAGTGCATTAGCAGATGAAGTGTGGTTACTTCACCGTGTTTGTCCACAAGGTTGTGGACACTTGATCCAAGGCAGGCTTCTCTCTTTGTTTATTTTATGCTTTTCTGGTTCTGTTGGGGAAATTCTTCCACTCCTCCCTGAAGACTAGGTTGGTGCCTTCCTGAGGCCATATTCCCTGGCCAGGTGTTAATCTTCATTCTGGGAGAATGAAGCCAAAGCCCAGAGGGATAAAGGCCTAGGCCCATTCCACCTGGCCATCCTGGGGTGTGTTCATGTGAGTCAATAGAAATGCCCCTTACTTTTTTTTTTTTAATTTATTGATTTATTTGAGAGAGAGAGTTTGCATAAATGCTTGAGTAGGGAAAGGGACACAGGGAGAAGGGAACTGAAACTCTCAAGCAGAATCCCTGCTGAGGGCAGGACTCCATCTCAGGACCCTGAGATCATGACCTGAGCTGAAACGAAGAGTCAAATGCTCCTCCTACTGGGCCACCCAGACGCCCCAGTTTCTCCCTGCTTTTTGTCAAGAAGAATCCTAATACATGATGCATAGGACTTCATCTGTTATCTTTGCCTTGCTACATCTCTAACTTACTAATAGGAAATTCAAGATCTGGTATTATGCCAGTTATATATCGAAGCCCTGGGATGTTCTGGAAGATGTTCTAAGAGAAGAGAGACCGTGGTTAATGTTCTCATTGCTGAGGACCCATTCCCTTTGTGAGTGTATAGTGGAGCATAATGGACAAGATGCTGTTTGAAGCACTGATTACATTGTAATATATGGAATCAGCCCTAGGGCTTTACTTTGGCTCAGTTTCCTTCCATTCTGTAAGAACTGGTCCACACTGGAAATTGAGCACAGAATCCTTAAAAACAGAGTAAGGAGGGCAAAAACTCATTCTGAAGTATTCCCAGAGCAAACTAGTTTTGATAATATATGTCACTTCCGCTGAATTGGCTTGTCCTAATTCTGTAGCCCTACTAAAGTACAATGGGACCTTCATCCTATCGCTTTTGGATACTGCTCATAAAACAGTAAATTAGGTTTTTTATTCTGTGATTCCACTTAACTCCTGAATCTCCAAGGTTTAATATGGGCCTTTTTTTTTGGAGTCTCACAAGCTACAATTAAAAGACAAAATGTTCTTTTTTTTTTTTTTTCTCTTAATGATCTTCGGGGAAGTTATTTTGTGTTTGTGTAAATATTCTAATAGGATTTATAAGCCCTATCTCCCTCACTCTGATCTTTACAAGCTAAGGCAGCGCTTGAGAGAAGAAACCCATACATCACTATTTATTCAGCTAATGTAATGTGAAGAGCTCTCTTTGAATAGTCTATTTATCTCTTCGTGTTGGCACTCGGTAGAGGTAAGATCAGCCAGTGCTCAGCAATCAGGGAAGACCTCTTCAGAAAGAAGTGAAGTCAACTGATTTTTAATAGCAGATCAATAGTGGGCTTTTTTCGCTGACCCCGACAAGAATGTAAACTAATAGAGACCTTGAATCCTGGGGGATTGTACTGCCTTCTAGCATAAAATAAAATTTAAAATTAGCCACATCAGGCTTTTCCTTGAGTTCCAGAAGATGATTGATGGCAATTCCGGAGCAGAAGGCCTTTTGAGTTCCTCTGAGGTTAATTTGGCATATTTAGGCCATTTCACATTAAATATTGTGTGTGTGTGTGTGTGTGTTAACTTCTCTGTTTGACCATTTATCAGCCCAGAAGCTCCAGAAGAACCTTTAATTATCGAGGGCATCACTTCCTCTCAAAGTTGGGTCCTCTAGTATGTTCCTTGCTATAAAACTATAGCAACATGGGTGGACATTCAGGGACTGGGGTATCATCTGTGGTTAGATAATGCCAGCCAGGCACTGCCACTGTGGGAGCCTTAGTATAATGAAGGGATTTTGCTGGTCCTCACTGATGGCCTACTTATTCGTAGCAAGAAGCCAGAGACTGCAGTTCAAGGACAGCAATAGAATTTGGCTATTTGTCACATTAGTGATGACCCATTTTCTAGTTGCCTCATGTTGCCTTAACAGGTAATCAGCTGGAAACATGGGAATTATCCTGAAGTTTAGAAGAAAGATCAGGAGAGGACAACATTAAGTCCTCTGTAATATGGAGACATTCCAGGAAGGAACGTTTTACTCCTCTTAGATAAAATTTTAAAAAAGTAATTGTTTAGATTCAGGAATAATATAAAGCATAATATTCTGCCACACCCCATTTCCATGAGATGCTCTAAGCATTTTTTTTCTTCTTGCAGCAAAGAAATCTATTTATTTGGCTTAACTAAATATTTGCCTTTTTTGTTGTTATTACTGTGGGCATGCCATTTATTGATGTTTTTGGTCGTGGTGTTTTGGTTTCTTCATTGCTGTTATGTAGAATAATAATTAAAATTCTGTAGCTGCTTTGTCTTTAGATATTTTTTGATAATAGAACTACAGAGATTTTCAAGGAAAATTAGTGTTGTTATCAGAAAGGTGTTATGTGTCATAATGTGAGGCTCATAGTTAAGATTATGTTTAATTTTAGCACACATTGGAAATTATGATAAATAGCCATCATTATCTTCCTTGAAACAGAATCAGTTTATGGCGTTCTTCTGCTCAAAACCCTCTGGTGGCTTCCCATGTTTGTAGAATGAAACACACTTCTGAACCGTGGTCCCAGCACTGCTTCTTTCTTCTCTTCTATCATCCCCTGCTCTCCTCCTTGAACACACAAGTCCATGCCCTTCTTAGCATTTGGGCTTCTGTCTGCCTGGAATTCTCTTGCACCAGACTTATGCATGAGACTATCTCTTTCTCATCAGCCCCTTTTCCCTTTGGTGCTTCTTCAGAGCCTTTTCCTGGTCCCTGAGTGGAAGTACCTTCCTCTACCCTACTGTGCAGCCATCCGAGCTGCTCCCCTATTTTATCATTTTCTTCATAGCAGCTCTTGCTCTCTAATACAAACATTTATTTATTTAATGTATTGTTTCACCTATGTCTTCCTCCACTCCATATACTCAGACCCCAGAACATGAGCTGTGTGATGGCAGGGACTTTGTTTCTAGCCCAGGCAGGCATAAGAGCAGGGGGTGGGTGTAAGCATAACAAAGTAGGAAGTAAGGAAGCGAAGAAAAATGCCACCATTGTGGGCAGAATCAGGCCCTGCTCTTTGAAGGAGGGACCTGATTTAGAGGCACCTCTGTAGGATAGAATTCCCCCTGTTCCGAAAAGCCAAAATGAAGAATTTATCAAGTCTGTACTCTCAGTTTGATCTCACACAATACCTCCACATTGCCCCCATCTCTACTCAGAGCCTTTCTCCAACACCCTCATAGCGGCCCTCAGCTGGGACTGAAACACCAACAGTGGTGGAAGAAACACGTCCCCTCCTGTGGCAGCAAGCTGTACTTGGCTGTGACTTCTCCACACTGACCTTGAGTGACACTTGATGCTCCTTAGACAGCTTGGTGGTCCAGACAGCTTCCCCAGAGCTTGAAGCCCTTCCCTGCCTTTACCTCATCCACCTCACTAGGCAAACCCCCTGAAATTCTGAAGTGCAACAGAGGCTGTAGCTTTATGGTTTAGTAACAACCTCTAACTAAAGCAGAGGCATTGAGCCTTCAGGCATCTGATGAAGTTAGGACTCCTTTCTTTCCTTCAAGTGAAGAACACAAATGCATACTTTTGTGCATTATTTCAATAGGATTGCTTGTTGTCTCTTGGGTTCATTACCCGTGCCCTGACATGAGACTTCATCATAGTGAGAAAAAAATGGGGAATTAGCATTCAGGCCAGTGTCCAAATGTGGATGCTCATCAGTAGCTGGGATGATGAGTCAGTTTAGGAAATTGGTCTCAATCATTTTAGACAGTGTCAAACATAATGTGAGAGAGGGAGAGTGGAGGACAAGAGCCGTGTGTGCTTATGTGGTGTTTTAGGCTATCTCTTCACTGGGGAGAGACATTGACAGCATTAGATTTGTTAAATTGGGAAGAAGAGTCAGTGTGGTGTATTTGCCATCTGTGAGACCCATGAAGTCTTTTTTGTTGAATAGTGCTGCCAGCCAATCTTCATATGTTGGGAAAGAGCTGCTGCTGCATCCCCCAGAGTTACTAGAACCTTCCATTAAGAAAGTTAACATTCAGTTATCATTTGCTGTTGTTCTTCATGGCAGGAAGGTGACACTCATTTTTAGTTTCTTTCTTGTTGAAAATAGGTATCTTTGTCCCATGGGCTACCTGTGGGCAGGTTGAGAGTCTAATTGAGCCGTCCCTTCCTCAGTCATGCAATAAATCAGCAAAGAGCAGCCCCTTTACCTCTTGGTTTAGAGTTTCAGAGTGGCCCCCGTGACCTGGAATGTTCTTTGAGGGCATGCAAATTCTAAAGGGGCTTCATCAGCACTTGCTTACCCTGCTTGAGATATTTCTACTTACGAAGGATTTTGGTATCAATAGAAAACAAAGTGATCCCAAGAGAATCTCTAAAACATTTTATTCCCACAGCTGGTATTTTGCAAAATACTTTTCTCTCCCAAGACTATCAAGTAATTTATAAGGCCTCCCCTATAAACATTTTCAACTAAGCATCTTGTTTTCCCTGCATCTTGGAAATAGAAATGTGCAAAGTATGTGATAAAAATGCATTGAGTGAAGCAGTAACTTACAAACTATGTTTCTGGCTTTGATGAGTTAGGTGTTACTGCATCAGCTACACAAACAACCTACAAGTCTAAAATGCCCCCTCACTTCCATAGCTCTTCAGGACCCCAAGTTCAGGTCAGGATCTTCCTTAGTACTTTGAGGAGGTCATTTTAAGAGTGTGGGTGGGTCCTGGCTCTGGGGCATCTCGGCCTCAGTGTGACATTTTTAGCTATTTACGTCAAAATAGTTTTCAGATTTGAGTGGGAAATCAAAACAATGTCAGAGAGAACAGCATTTTGGTGGCTTCACAGAATAGTTTAGGTGCATCTGTCTGCTAACTAAGCCCCCAAATGCAGAAGGTACTGTTCAGTTAATTTTCTAAGCCCTAGGTTTCCTTTTTTTTTTTTTTTCTTCCCCCTGAGGTCCTAAGCCTTCTGGAGAAGCTTTAGACCTTCTCCTTGGGGGGGGGGGGGGTGGTGGGGGGGGGATGTCTCTCTAGCCAAAAGTTTTCGGTAACTTCAGAGAGTACAAAGTCACCACCCTTCCTATTATCTAAGGTCCATGAAAGGACCCCTCAGTTCTGAACTTCTGCTTAGATGGTAGTTTGAGTTGTTTCAGAGAACTAAGTAGAAATGCCACGAGGTAAGCAGAAGAACATAGCTAATTAATTAGCTCTTTAACTATTCTAGTCTCTCATATTTATAGTAGGGCTTTTAAGGATATTTTAGATATTCGGATCAAGGGTATAGCTAATTATACGTGAGTAATTTCAGGGCTCTAAGTATAATATAGTATGTTGTAGGTGTTCTGTGTTCTATTTCTTTTTTCAGGAAGAAATGAAGTACTTTAAATTTTAAATAAGGTCCTAAAATCCTAATTGACATGTAAGGTGGCCCTATAAACACAGCTTTAGGACAGAACTTCTCCAAAGTTGCTGGCTAAAACCATGGACCAGTGTGAGGAAGAGCACACAGACTTTGGGGTTTAAGTCCAGTGTGTGAATCATTAGCCATGTGACTGGAACAGGTTGCTTAACCTATTTTGGTGTCTCTGTTTCTTCATCTATAAACTGCACTTAATAATAGTACTCACCCACAGCGTTATTTATGGGGACTGACTGAGATGGCATATGAAAAATTCCTGTATAGCATAGTGTCTGGGCCAGAGTAAATGTGAAATGTATTTCATAATACTATACACTGGGCCGATGATATTTTTGACTCAGAATTTCATAGTTGTCCTAAAACTACGTAACACTTAAAAACAGAATACTGACAATTGACCACCAACTTCTAAATATTCCAGTTATCTCCCTCTTTTGCTGTGTGTCTTTATCAATTAATAGGCAGAATAACTAGAGCTATTAGAAATTTGGTCCCAGAATATCAGCATCCTTGATTTATTTGTGCTGTGTGTGTGTGTGTGTGTGTGTGTGTGTAAGTCCTTTGTGCCAGGGCCACAGATGACTACTTATAAATACATCCATATCTGGCATGAGAGATTCTCTTTGCTTTAAATTAGTGAAGGGGCGAGCTGCAGAAGGGAACATTTCATATTCAGCTTCTCATTGTTTGATAACACAGTGATGGCGTCTTGGTTGCTATTATTAAGATGTAATGTTAGATCCAGGTTGTTTAAACGCTACACAAAGAGAAAACCTTGTTACTGTGTGTAATAAGCTCTGTGAGGTTTGGAAACTTCAGTGTGTTTCTTTTTATGACCCTTTCTCCTGGCCATTGATGTGCCCGATGGTGGATTCTTCTACAAGGCTTGCCCAGCACTGCTGATTTGGCAGGCTGGCATTCTTTTAAATAAGTGCTTCAGGGATGCCTATTTTCTCACTAAACATAAATCAAAATGTTGGAAAGGGAGCGTAAATTGTAGTCCTCTTAGCAAGGAGAACCCTCCAAATTGCTTCAAAACAGGACTTTACACATGGAAGAAACAGAACACTGGAGTCTAGTGGCAAAGCCAAGACCATTGGCAGATAAATGATCTTGAGAGATACAGTCCCATTTTACCTGGGATTTAGTCTTTCTGTCTACAAAATGAAAGAGTTGAAAATGCATTCTAGATTCTTAACGTCTTTGGTTCTTAGATCCCTCTGACTGGCTGATGAAGAGTACTTACCATTTATATGGACATAGATGGAACTGGAGGGTATTATCCTGAGTGAAATAAGTCAAACAGAGAGTGACAATTGTCATATGGTTTCACTCATATATGGTATATAAGAAACAGTATAGAGGATCAGAGGGGAAGGGAGGGAAAACTGAAGGGGAAGTCCTCAGAGAGGGAGAAAAACTATGAGAGACTCTTAACTATAGCAAACAAACTGAGGGGTGCTGGAGGGGAAGAGGGTAGAGAGAGTGGGGTAATTGGGTGAAAGGCATTAAGGAGGGCATATGATGTGATGAGCACTGGGTGTTATATGCACCTGATAAATTCTTGAACACAACACCAAGTTGGCTAGTTGAATTTAAATTATTATTATTTTTTTAAACATTTTATTTATTTATTTGACAGAGAGAGATCACAAGTAGGCAGAGAGGCAGGCAGAGAGAGAGGAGGAAGCAGGCTCCTTGTTGAGCAGAGAGCCCGATGCGGGCCTCGATCCCAGGACCCTGGAATCACGACCAGAGCCGAAGGCAGAGGCTTTAGCCCACTGAGCCACCCAGGCGCCCTGAATTTAAATTAAAAAAAAAAAGAAAAGGAAAAAAAACAAAAACAAAAACGATGTCCGAGCTTTACGGTAAAAAGCCATATTCTCAAAGAATTTCACCAGATTCTCCCTGCTCCTCACCCCCAGGGCCCACTTAGAGATGCTCTGGTGGTACAAAGAGCCTCAATTAAGAGCTCCCCACAAAATGTGCCTTCAAGCCATGTGTGGCTCCCAAATATTTCTCCCAATGCTGGCGGAAATATCTTGCATACTCGATTTCCTGCTTGAATGGTTGGCCTCTGTGGGTCAGGATTTCTTTGTTGTGACTAAGTTTAGCAACACATTGGAGGACGCGGGGATGTTATTTCTCTTGACATTTTGAAATGGCTGGCCTTTGAACCTAAACTAAAATTTGCTCTCCCTTGTCAGTATTTCTATGAGAAGCTCAGAATGAAGATATTTAGAAAGTACCAAGACAAATGTAGATATGGTAGAGGCAGATTTCAAGCATCAGATTTGTTGTTTGACTGTGATAGGACTGGTTTGCAGTGGGGATATCTGCATGGGAATATTGTACACTAAAATTGGATCCTTCTTTTCCTCTTGGCAAAAATGACATGACATAAATGATGTAGTTGCCTTTGGTTCTTAAGACAAAGTTCCTAAAAACTTTCTTATTTGTATTTGTAGAATACCTAATTCTTTGAGAGTTTTTGTATTTGAAAACTGTGCTAATTTGCTCAAGACATTAAGAATGATAGTTGTTGATTGTTAACATGCTTCACGGGATGGTTTTAGATTTGCTTCTACCATATATGCCCTTTGGGGAAGTCACAGCATGGAAGAGGAAACACATTAATTTTATGAGAAACATTCACTCAGCAAAATTAAATACTTCCTGTGTCTGTATGATCATTGAAGGATTCTCTTGCTCATATATTGTATGGAACATTTTTCAGGAACTATCTCATTTCTTTTTGTGCCAATCTTGTGGAATAGATGCAGTTAGTATTCTCATTTTTCAAAGAAGGAAAATAAAAAGAGGTCCAGAAGGATTAAGTAACTTACCCAGGGTCACCCAGCTTGTAAGTGATTGAGTTGTACCTGAACTCATGTCCATGTGAATAGAGCTTGTACTCTAATACCCTGAGTTGTCCTGGAATACTCTTCTTCTGGGGCAGGAGCTGGGGTTATGGATGTCTTTGATAATAAAGGAAATGCTGCCAGGGAGTCAGAGTTCCAAATCTGATAGCCTGAATTTCTACCACAAACTGTTAGTTTCCAGTTCACTTTTTGGCTTACTCTAGTTTTTAGCCAGTTCTGGAGCTTTAAGGTGTGGGTCAAGTTTTAACCCATCTGACTCCTGTGTGCTCATAGGACCAATGTCACCAACTTCTCCAAGATGAAGACTCTTATTTCTGGGCTAATGGCTCTTGATTCCTTCTTGCTGCAACACTTCTGTTTGTCTTGTTCCTCCCCTGTCCCTCCCACCCTCTTTTTCTAACCTTCCTCTGCTCTGTACCATTTTATTACTTTATGCAATAGCATTCTCTTCTCCAAAGGGCCAACTGTAAAAAGAAAATAATAGGGCCTACCTTTTGCTGTTGTTTTGATAATTATGTTATTAATAATTATAAAAAATAATTACAGTAAGAATATAAGAATAATTGCTAACATGTATTGTTTTATTATGTGCCTAGGATCTGTGCAAAGCACCTTACACTTACTCTCTCATTACATTTTAAATCTACCCTTCAAGTAGTATTCTTGTCATCATCTCCATTTTAGGGATCACCGCTTGGGGGACAGAGAGGTTAAGTGACTTGCCCAAGATCAAAATTTAGTAAGTTTTGGAACCCGGGCTTTGTGACTCTGGAACCCAAGTTCTTGGCTCTTTGTTTATGCTACCTTCTCTTAATTCATGAAAAGCAGTAGCCACGGAACATGGCAAACGGTAAAAACTCATTCATTCTTTTAACACATAATCATAGTCTCCTATGTCCCAACTGCTGGGAATATGGCAGTGAGTAAAAATGATAAAAATCCCTGCCAGTATAGAGTTTGCATTCCAAATGAGGGGTGGGGACACACAAAAATTAAAAAAAAAAATTAATGAGTACTAGATGTGTATCTTGGGTGATGAGTGCCGTGGGGAAAAATAGAACAGAGACTAGTGAATGCCAGTTGCCATTAGAATGATAATTTCTGAGTAGTCATGGTAAAGGTGGAATTCATTCTTGTTAGATTAGGGTACTGACTCCTGGTAAAATCAAGAGCTGGTGTAGTACTTTTCTTTCAACTTTGGCTTCCACTTTTATAGTCCCCCTCAACCTTTGAATATTGGCAGCTTCAGAGCACAAAATTGGGGATGCTTGGGTGGCTCAGTGGGTTAAATCCTCTGCCTTCGGCTCAGGTCATGTTCCCAGGGTCCTGGGATCTAGGCCTGCATTGGGCTCTCTGCTCAGCAGGGAGCCTGCTTCCTCCTCTCTTTCTGCCTGCATCTCTGCCTACTTGTGATCTCTCTCTCTCTGTCAAATAAATAAATAAAATATTTTTTAAAAAAAGGAATATGAAATTGGAATTCACCACTCTCAAGTCACATACAGCTTTTAGTGTGAGTTTTGTGATTTAACATTTATTGAGCTTAGCTGACGTGCACATTGCAATCATTGAGATAGGTCTGAAGTTGATACTCTTTGCATGCAAACATGGTTGGCTTTACAGAGCCCTATCCTTCACTAGATTTGCTTAGTGTGTTAGTGCCACTTAATATATAGCAGTATTAAGCATAAGGAAATGCAAGGTAGATAAGGTAGAAGTTAGTCTGTATTTGTGTCTTATGATGGGTGAAGGTGTTTTATATGCAGTACAATAGTGGTAGAAGTAAGGCCAGAATGGCCTAAATACCTGGCATTGTAGGTGACTATTTAATTGCTGAGGTGAAGCAACTAGCCATCACATTTGGGAGCAAGGTTTAGAAGACATAGTGTTTTTCCCTTTACTGAATGGAGCATTAGGACTTCCTATACAAATTAAAGCCAAACCATGCACAGAATGGAAACATTCATTCATTCATTCATTCATTCATTTATTTATTTTCTTTCTTTCTTTCTTTCTTTCTTTCTTTCTTTATGGGGGGAAGGGGCATCTTGTAAAACACTGTCTATCTTTTGGGGGTTGGGGTACAACTTGGACAAATTGTTAATGCTAACATTCAGAGGTCATAACAGTTCCCTTTGGCCTGCCTTTATAGCCCATATAGATTGCTATGGCTGTAGCAATTATGAGGCACTCCATATAAGTTGTTGAGAAATGCCACTGTGGCCCAGGAGGGCCATATTCCTCCTTATAGATGGCACAGACAATTTTGTCTTCAACATTTTGTACTTGAAGACTTTACAGAGCCCTGTGAAGTATTGCCACTATGGTCCTGCTTAATGGTACTATTAGGAGAAAGAGGAAACTTTGAGACATTATATCCATATTTTTGTTGGTGGAGGATGGAAAGAGCCTCTCCTAGCTGCCAGAAACTGGTGTAATAAGAAGAAAAATGAAATCTTGTTCTTGGCCCAAGTAAATTCAATCAGCAACTATTAATGAAGCAACTCTTACTTGTATTATACAAACACCCAGGGATGAAATGTTAAACAAAACTAACATGGTCCCTCTATCAGCAAATTTAAACTCCAGTGAGATAGCCAGAAATTAGTAAACATACAAAACCCAAATCACATATTTGATGTCTGCTATAAAGAAGATATATTCGTACTGGAAAATCTAAAATCAATGAGAATTGCCCTAGCTGGGAAGTCCATAAGACATCTTGGCTAGAACTTGATGATTGAATTAAGATATAGGGGATGGATAGGTGTTAACTAAATAAAGGAAGAGAGGGGAAATAAATACTGAGAGCATGTGTAAAGAAAGACTCTGTGGCAAGGGAGAGGGTGATGTGGTAGGAGCGTAAGACTGGAGAAGACTGAAGATGTCATATAGACTGTAAAGGTAAACAGGGCCAACTGAGGTCTTCTGGATTGTGTTTAGGATCTTTATCTTTATCCTAAATACAATGGTCAACCACTGAGAGACCAGAAGTAGAGAGAATCAGGTTCATGTCTCAATAAGATAACTTGTAGTATTTGAATGGAAAACAGATTGGAGGGCATATGAATGGACAAGGACAGAGGAGTATGGGAGACAGTCAAGAATACAGACAGCAGAGTAAGACATAGCATTAATTACCATAATAGGAAGAGCTAAGGAGCACCAGAAGTGAGGAATCAAGTACTTTAAGAGTTGGAGAAGAGAGAGATACACTATTTGGCTGGACTTAATGAAAGAGTTAGCATGCATTGGTGGTGGCTTTATTGGTAAGAGTTAGGGATTGGGATGGGGTTGAGGAAAATAAATCAAGAGCAAAAATACGAAAGTGAGAAAGCCCAGGTAATGTCCAAAGAGCAATATCAAAGCTCCAGTGTGATGAAAGTACCAGGTAGGGTCAGTAGATACTGGTTTCCTTCTATTCCCATGTCAACCTCAAGAGAACAAGTCAGAAGCCTAATTCCAAAAGAACAGGAATACTGGACATGTTCCTGAGACCTGGACTGAGTAAAGACACAGGGACTTAGTTGTCTAAAACTGTAGTACCAAGCTCTGTGAGCAGGGTGGGCTAAGACCTGGGTCTGACTTACTGCTGAGACCTGTGAGTCCTGGTTGATGAATTTGTTGAAAATCTGGCGTCAGATGGAACCTGCAAAGAAGAGATGACTGGCCCAACAGTCTCCTGTGACCCCAGGAGAGTAGACCAGTGCCCTGCATGGTTTAGGTTGTATTCTTAGTGACCATGAGCTACCTGACTCATAAAACTTAGTGAGGTTTATAGTTTACTGCAGTGAATACCAAGAGTACCTTTCCAGCCATCCATGCCAGGAAATGAGACATGGGGATGGTTGGTAAACAAGTTTCTCAAGTCTCCTGACTTTTTCAATGGGAGACACACTTGCATTGGTGGCCCTGATATTCTTATTACCCAGCGTTAAGTGGCGCTAGGTCTCACAAGCTCCATTTGGTGCTTATCAAGCCTCTTAAATATTCTACCAAGTCAGTCTGAAACTCTGGAGGGTTTTCCTTACATGTGTGTCACAGCTCAATTTAGCAAACCACACACCTAATTCCAACATCTTTGGTCTGAGTACTCATCCTTACTAGGACACTAGGACAGTAGTACCATCTTGCTACATTGTCCACAGGTTACCTAATAATGAATAATTGGCCATGTCACATGTGCATTTTTTTAACCATGATATTACCATCCATTCAAAGTTGTTGAGTGACAGAGTTTGCCATATCTGTCCAGGGTCTACCAAAAAGAGGTTGAAATCTTAAGGAGTTAAATGAATGGAAGAAACAAAATAGAATATGAAATTAGCATTAGCGACATTTATGATTATATTTTGTTGCCATTTAATGTATCCTTAATGTATAATGGACCCTGTGGTGGCTGATTTCTTCTGCACAGTGACACCTGAAATCCATATAATCATGCCCACATGGTAGGTGGTGAAATTGAACCTTAGCTGATTTACTGAGCCTGTCCAGTGTCACACACTAGTGAATAGAGGAGCCTGGACAGGAGAGGTTTGCCTAAACCCAGAGCTGACTCAAGACCACATGTAGGCCTCCAAAGCCTTTTATTTTCCCATTGGCTGATGTACATATTATGGGCAGATGTTGTTTGGGTATTCTCTTTCTTTCTTAGCAAACCTGGCCTCAGCTTACTTCCTAAAGGGAACCCACATAAAACAGTGAATCCCTCCAGGTTCCTCAATAGATCATGCAAGGAGGTTAGCCCCCAAACTGACTAGGAAACCCTTACATTGATCATGTTACACTGAAATCACCTGTTGAACCAGACCCTTCAGACACAGCTGTTGATGGCTTTCTCTCCATGCATAAGGGCGTACTCATTAGGAGGCCTTCCTAGCAAAGATAATAGTGGTACCTCTCTCCCAGGTGTGTTCACATTTAAAATGTGTGTATAAATATAAAATCTCTCTCTATATGTAATATAGAGAGAGATTTTAAATATAAATTTTAAAATTTTTATATACAATATAAAAAAAATATATATATATATATTCTTGCATCTATCAAAGTGCCTGCTGTCCAAAGATTTTCCTATTCTCTGCATTTTATTAATCTTATAGAGCTGACAGTTTTCAAATAGAACTGAGATTGCCAAAGACTGAAATTCATTTCCTTGTACTTTATATTTAACTGAATATTTCTCAGAGAATCATTTAAATTAATATGAGGCATTATGGTATTAAAGGGAAAAAATTTCCCCTAATTCCCAATTTTAGAGTTGCTTAAGACCTCTGTTCTGGGCTGTGACCCCGGGATTGTGTGCAGCTCAGGTGGCTGAGGACCCCACACACGTCCTGAAATCACGTCTCAGACTCAGGGGTTTTGAAAACAAACATAGAAGGAGAATTTATTTTTCTTCTCTGGTCTTTCAGTCAACGGGTTTACCAGTGATCCCTGGTTAAATGCAGGAAATATGGGAATGAAAAAAAAACTGGAGTGGGAGGTGGAGGTTTTTGCATCCCAAGTGATAATTCACCCCAAGCTGTGTTAGTGCTGGACGAGACAGCTTGTGTGAAAATTTAGGAGTCCCGGAGAACAACAATAACAAAAATTAACAAATGGCAGGATGAGTAGCAGAAGGGAAAACTCAGCATATGCTGCTCGTTTAAAATGTAGTTTCATTAAAAATCTTTTTCATTGCACCCTAAAACAATCTGTCCTTGCCAGATAACACATTGGACACCAAAAGGCTGTTCCCTCTGCTTGCTTTCTTAGTTGTAAGCCAACCCTTTAAAAATAAGAACACAGCTGTTCAAGACAAAATAGATTTGTCAGCTTGTCTTTGAAGGTAAAATAACGAGGGGGAGCCAGTGCCACTTCCCACCACTTACTGACGGTAGCAAGCAACACTCAGTTGTGTTTGTGTTCAGTCAACACTAATCAATAAACATCTGTTGGGATGAGCATTGGTGCCTCTTTACGATTCATTCTGCTTCATTAGGAATTGGTATTGTCTTCAAGGGAAGAGAAAAGGCTCATGTAATTAAAGAATAGTATCTTGTGCTCTCATATTTTTCCCCCTAAAGACCTAAATTCTTTTAAGGCCATTATTTACAGTACATTTATCTGTATTGAAATGTAACTACTTTTCCTTGAAAAGACCATCTGTTCACAAAGACCATCCTTTTTGTCCTCCCAGAGGTAAACTTGGGAGCCGGATGGTATTAGGTGCGGAGTGTGAATAAATGAGAATGTGTGAGACAGAAGGCAGGTGAAGGGAGCTGGGTGCCCAGCAAAAGGACACTCAGTCATATTCTGGGTGGAGATGAAGAGAAAAGGTCAAGTTTGCTGGAGGGAGTTGTGCCTTTGAAAGGACAACCATTAGAAATAGTTTTACCGAAGGGAGGTGGTATAGCTGAAATTCTCAAGGCTAGTTAACTTCGGTGATTCTTTTCTGGTCTTATTATACACAATTTCATTGGCCTCTGAAGTATTGGGCCTACAGTATATTTTGTTATTTTACTGTCAAGAAAATATCTTGATTTTGAAGATACTGTTGAAAATATTAGTGTGAATAATGCAGCCATATTAGCGTAGGGCACCTTAAAGACAGTATGGATTTATCCCTGCTGAGGGAAAATATCCTCAGGTGAACGTAGCAAAATGCATTTAATACACATGAGTATACAAATAAAGCACAAAGTAGCTCGTAATAGCCCCAAATTACACAATGCACCGATACTGTTCAGATTAGCTTAACATTTGTTTAACCAGGGCTTTTGGTGAACTGAAAAGCAAACACGCCACTTCAGAGAGAGCAGAGCGCAGCAGAGGTTGGGTGAATTGGAAGCCCTGGGATTAATGAAACGTTAGTATTTACTTTTCCACTTACCACATAATAGAGTCCCCAAATATTGAGGTTTGGGGACTGTTCTATATGAAGAAAAGCTTTCCTTGAGAAACACTCTTAAGGCATTTCACTGGAAGACTGGTACCACATACAAATGAGAGAAACTGAAGAACCCCATGCAGTGTGATTGTTTTATTTTTGAACGATGGTATTAAGATTGGAGTAGAAAAAAAAATCATCAGATATTCTTGGGCAACACAATAAATATGCACAGAACAGGTCACATCGTTTTGGATTTAGATACAAAGGACTTTTTGTTGTTTATACAAACGAGAGGCATGGTTACATGTGGAATATAATACGTTTGTGCAAAAAGTTTCATGTGTGAACAATGCATGAGACATGAATTTCCCACACCATCTAGCTGACTTCTTCTTTGTCTACATATTCCCTGAAATGTGCCGGGATGATTGGCAAAATTAAAAAGCTAAGATACCCGAGTGAAGAATGTTTGGGAAATGGTGCATTCTTGGTTTCTCTCTTAGACATTTGTAGGTTGTTAACATTGGCATCTTAAAGGCTTTGAAAAATCTAGCAGTACATAAAAAACTGTGAGTTGAACTCCAGCATTACTGGATGGCAAGCACTTTGTTCACAGAGCATGTTTTGGTACCTAGTGGCAGGTCTGTGGAAATGCACTTTGGCACATGGAGGCCAGCAATGGCGTCTTCTAGGCTTGGCTAGCTGATCACGCCGTGCCATGGGGAGTGAGGGATTGAAATTGCTGAGGCACTCTTTCTAGGTGTTTCTTGGAGGATAGAGAACTTGGAAATGAAACCACAGAACTGTAGTTGAAGGTGCTGTGAAGGTGCTGGCATCTGATCTTTGGACTCAGGAATCAAGGGGTTACTTCTTGGTGGAAGAGCCTTTGTCCAGGAGATAGCTTAAGGGTACAACTGTGGGTTGCTTAGTTTCATTTTATGTTTTGTTTTGTTGTTTATCCCCACTAGCCCACTGTCTTGAGACTAAAGCACATCTTAAATAGGTTTGGGTTTCTTGAACTGCTTGAGGTTCACATAAGTCCTGCCATCTCTCTGAGCAGGTCTTCACTTCATCAAAAAAAAACCCCCAGTTTATATTGTGAAATTAAATTGAAACTTTATGATCTCATCACCTGTAGCTGAGAGTCCTGGACACCTGACCTTTGTAGAAAAGTACACAGCCTAAAGCAAATTTGCCTTTCACAGTTTTTCATGTACATTAAAAATGCCTCCCTACGATGTCAGATGGTGTTTTTCCTTATTTCACTGTCCCTTCAAATTGGTAAATGGGAAAACTGCCCCTCAGTCCTTTGAAATAATACTTTTTCTTGCATTTTGTTCTGTTGGATAGAAGTGACGGTCTTCACCAGGCTATTGTGAAGAACTGTGTCTTTACTTCACAGATATCCTGAGGTAAAGGATATTTGTTCTTACTTTGTTTTTTCTAAAGTATCTCATTTCTCTCCTTCATTTTTCTTACCATTTCCTCCTCCTTCCTTCTCCTTTTCCTTTTTTCTCCTCTCTTTTTCTTATTTTTTTGTTGAGTCTTTTCTTCTTTGATCTTCCCTGAAGGAGAATTATGATAACTCTCAATACCTTTCATTGTATTTTGTTGCATTCCTTGGATCTACTCAGCTTATCCTGCAAACATAGAAACTGAGATGTGTCTGGGAGCCATGCTGATTCTTAGTGAAGATCTTTGCCAAATTATTGCCAACAATTTACAAATACTGTGTTTTAGAATTTTATCCAGATTTTTGTCAAGCATCTAAGGCTATGGTTAGTTCTTTTGATAAAGGGGCATTTATGCTTACACAGTATTTAGATCAAAGGACCCCCTTGAAGGGGTTGGATAGGTTGCATGAATATTCCCGGCCAAAGTGGAAGTGAGGATAAAATTCAGTCCAGGTTCTACTGCACACCTCATGCTTGGGGACCAAGAGAGGAGGCCTTCTTCCCTCTAGTTCCATCTTCATATTTACCCCACAGAAGGTTAAGTACTGTAGCCATCCCTGTTTGGATAACCTGGCTTATGATGGTGATTCTTTCAGGACCAAAAGCGTTCAGACTTTGATCTGCAAGTTCTAATGTTATCCTTTTTTGGACATCTTTGAATTTAGATGTATTTTCTCAGAAAACCTCACATCAGTTCACCAGTTCTATCTGCAAGTTCTTTCCATTCATCCAGTCTGGAACGGCCCATAAAACAATGACATCTTCTCTTGAAGTCTCATTTCCCAGCCTGTATTGGCCATCAGTTCTCTGAACCCTCAGTTTGATTTATTCTTTCTAGCTTGTTCATCTTCCCAGACAGAGCAGAAAGGAGGAAATGAGAAGCTGATTCAACTTCTTCTCTGATGGTCTAGTTGTATTTGGAGATGAAAGGATTTTTAATATTTAAAGATAGTTTTGAATGTCATATTTAATATAAACTTAGTTATAGTCGTGGGTGTTTAATGGGTTGGAAGTTGGACTTAATCCTTTTTTAAAAGTTCCTTTTAAGAATCATTTGGGGGAACTGGTTCTGTCTAATAAGCCTCAACCCCAGTGGGAGGTTAGAACTGCAAGGTCTACCCCTTTCTCTTGTTGGAGGGTAAGAGAAAGTTGGTCACTGGTGGATGTGTTAATGCAAAATTTTGGGGCATGTTATGCTACCAAGAGATTTTACTCTCTAGCTACAAGAGGACATAATTCTGCAAGAGAAGAAATAATTGAAGTTAAACAAATAGAAAAATATTGTCATCTCTTAAATAAAATTCTCTTACAGTAATGTGTAAAGCAAGGAGGGTGATATTTCTATACCTCTGTGAGTTTTAGTATATCATTTAATGCATTGTCACATATATATGCATGTGTCTATGTCAGATATATTTCCTTAATAGAATCTCTATTTCCTATACACAAAGATATCTGCAACTATATTGTATCCATGATATGTTCTGCTAGACAATTGAAAACATTATAAATTTAGGAAGTATTGTTTTGTTAAAAATACGTGTTATTGATTTGTGTCATAATATAAGCATCGTTTTGCTAACTCTATGATCCACTTGACTCGAACCTCTCCTATTTAGATAATTTTTAAGATTTGAAGTTAATAGAGCAGAGTGTCACAAACCTACTTTCTTTCTTCCCAAGAATACCATTTTCCCCTGAATAAGACTTTTTGCTGTAATAGATTTTTATCTTAATGTTAATTTGATTTATGGGACTGATGTTGAATTTCTTCCTTTCAAATTTATGGTCTGGTAGATTTCATGCTGAGTTTAAGATGCTGAGCCTAATGATATTCACATTGGTGGCATTATATTGATTTGTTTTGATATGATATATAGGGTTTTTAAAAATAATAACACTGAATAATTATACATACACAGTGCACTTTTTCTGCTTATACACACTGGAATTAAGATTTATGCTTAGCAACATGTGATTAATTTTCTAAATACCTAATTTCTGAACTTGAAACTGATGACAGATTTAACTGGGAATAGGTAAAAATGTGTGTCCTCCCTTGTTATTTACAGTATTCGAGTGCTGCTATTTATCTATTATAATTTATTTTGTGGACTCCTGTTGGGACACTTTATAAATAATTTTCACCAAAAAAAAAAAAATGAGAGAGACTTATTTTCTTCTAGTTGACCAAACTCAAGAAAAAATCCTAAGTAACTAGTTCTGTACATGAAGTAAAAAATCTTTTAGTTGAATGCTGTGCTCTGGAAATGAGTTAAATATCCCATTGTGTGGGGGTAATGAATCAGAACATAGTTTATCAGCTGTATTATACAGGTGTTATATGCATCATACAGAAGTAATGGGTTGATGGCTGATGAGTATTGGTCCGCACATTATTCATGGAGAGTAGAGGAACTTGTGAACCTGAATGTTATATCGTTTCCAAAATATAAACAAATTTCCAGCTAATTTTCATTTTTCCTTTTTCATGCTCCTGTGTAAAGTGTCTAAGATCAATTTTAGTATAATATATTTTAGCTTTTACCATGATTAATATACAGGGTATTAGTAAAGGGGTCGACCTAATATTAAAGTTATTAAATACAAAAAAAAATACTGTGGGTCAGCTTACTTATACGTTGGTTTATTTAAAAAAAATAAAAAATTCCATATGGATAATTGGCATTAAATGAATTGAAAGTCTTATTTTGGTTGACCAGATTTATTCCCTTGTTAACCAGCTGTGCTTCTGTTGTATAAAAACAGCTTTACTGGGGCCCTTGCCAACATACAGAAAACTATTATGATGAAAAATGTGACTTTTTAGTGACATGCATCTGTTTACCAATTCACATCCAACATTTTAAATCATGTTCTCTTAATTTGCTTGCCTATGAGCCTGTGAAAACTTCATTTATTTCTTCATAAGACATTTTAAAGATGAACCATTTTCCCCAATTTGTAGCATAGTTTTATGGAAAGATAACTCATTTTGGAGTCCAACAGATTGCTCTTTGAAACTGGGATTCCACCACTTATTCACTGAATAATCTTCAGAGAATCACTTTATTGTTCTGAACCTCAGCTACTCAATTTTCAGGAATAAATAAGAGTATAAAAATGAAAGCCCCAAATATAGTACTTAGATACCTGAAACATGGTAGGTAATCAATAGAAGTTTCTCTTCTTTCTCTCCATCCCATTCTCTCTTTCTCTCTCAAAAAAAGAAAAAAAAATGGTGGATAATTTCAGGAACTAATTGTAGTAGTATTTAACCCATAGAATTCATACTTAGACTGAATGAACTTGCATGAGTTTTAAGTATTTTTGACCAACCTAAAACCAGGAAACCTTTAATACAACCAAATCATTTTGCCTTTATTACTATCTCTGGCTTGTTAGAAATAAAATATTAGCAGTGCTGAGTTCCATGTAAAAATCAAAATACATGTATAATGTATACAAGAAAAACGGATGGATCTGGTTTTTCTTTTATTATATCCTTTATGGTGAACCTCATTCCCACATATCATGTTTGTGCTCTTGAACTAGCAAACAAGTATGTGAACAATTGCTTTAGGTTGGAATTTAATATTTAAATAAATAAAATTTTCAGTGAAAAGGAAATTGTGCTGAGAAAATAGTTACTGTTTTCTATTGCTTCCATCTAAGGTTAGAAAAGACATTCACCTTTAAATATCTCTTTAACAATAGAAAGGAAGAAAGCTCTATAACCTTGTAGTCAACAAGTGTGTGGATTAAACTGTCATTTACGATCTTGTTAAACATCTTTTTGCTTAGAACAGTAATAATTTATCTTTCCTTAACAGACCCTCCTGTCCACCACACACCCAACCATGTGAATGTCCTATTACATTTCTAGGGTCATCTGCTCTTCTGAACTTTTGACACTTAGAATTAGCTGAAATAAATGAAGTGATCCTGAAGAGTACTAGTTTATTATAAATAGATAGTAGTTTCTTATGGCTTTGATTAAACTTTGAACAAAGTAGCTCTAAAGAAAAAAAATGAGAATAGGCAACATTAATTATATTCAGAAGTCCCAGCTTTAGTTGATGGCACTTTTGCCAAAAACAGAAAGCTGATTCTATTCCCCATTTTAATATTACATATAAATGATTTCACTGTATGGGTTGGATTTCAAGAGGAAGATTTGAGTGATATAGTTCCTTTTGTTTGGATGTAGTCAAGGCTGTTGAATTAAACATTTTAGTTCTAACCTTTTAATGGAATATCTCTATAGTTTCTTTTTTAGAGAAAATTCAAATTAATTATTTTTTGGAATGATCCTACTGTGTATTGAGAAGCCTTGCTTAAACTGGTTGTATTAATTTATTTGTTATTTTCTAGTCACTGTACTAGATTTAGAAAATTAAAAAACAAAAACAAAAGCAAAAACAAGATACTACTACTCTGTTTCTCAAGAAGCTCATATCCCAGTGTAGGGAAAACATGAAAAAGTGGGATTTAAGATAATGTAGAAAGTATAATAGACGAAGATGAGAACAATGAAATTATTTCCTTTCTTGTAGAAACAAGTATTGGTTATATTTGAGTGCTTAGTGTCTAATTATTAGGTAATTAAACTCATTACTTAGTACATGTATTTTCACTTCTCTTTGAGTTTTTGCCATTGGGGACTGCTTCATCTTTACATTTCTATTTCCATAACTGCATATCATTTCAAGCATAAATCACTCAAGCAGTAAGCTTGAACATGAGAAAAAATGGCTCTAGTAGGTAACATAACCTAACATCTTTGAATCTTCCAGTTAGTCATGGTGAATTGACTCCACCCTAAAATTGAACATTGGGGAATCCTTTAGGTATCAAATTCTGGGCCCAGTCCCTGCCTACCACAACTTCCAAACATTTTGGCGTTCATGATAGGAAGGCATCAAGAATCATCTTACAGTATTAGAAGCATTCCTTTGAATGCACTATTAGTAAATTTGATCTGTTGCTTGCTTCATTAGCTGTCAAGGTAATTTGACCACTTGGGGGCTCTTCTCGTTCTTCTGAAGGCTCATGATTGGTCCTCTCTCTTCTCATTTCACCAAAGATGCAGTAGCCATAGGCATATTTAGTGTCAAATAAGACCTGTGAAACAATCGAGAAAAATAGAATGAAGGGAACTGTAAAAGAAAATAGAGGTTCTATTAAAATGGGTAAAAAGAAGGATACAGATAATCATAACAGAGGGGGTATGTGGATTAGAAGAATATAGTGACTCACAAGCATGTTTTGCCTAAGTTCTTCTGAACATTGTTGTTCATCGTGTCTCTTCTCTCTCTCCAGTGGATTCTCAAATTATTTTTTCCATTCCAGACATCTTTTCTCACTCCTACCCTACAACCAAACATTGTATAGGCCTTTCTACTCAGGTGCCCTAAAAGTATCTCAAAGTCAGCATGGCCACCTTCTGGAGTTTCTGGGTCAGATCAGAAACCTTGAGATTATTCTTTATTCCACCTGCTTTTTTATCTTCCCCAATCTGACCCATTAGTAAGTTCCTGAGATTTTTATATCATTATGTTTCCTAAATTCGTCCATTTCTCCTCATCATCACTGGCACCCACTAGTCAAGCTGCCAACCTCTCTTATCTGAACCACTGAGTAACCTATTTACTGGTTGCTGTATGCCCATTCCAGTTCTACCATGCTTCTATATTATTTATATCCCTAAAGTCTAATTGATTATGAAAAAGAATATTTGCCCCCACCACACTATTCCCTCCCTCTCTCAAATCCTTTGGTGGTTTCCTGCTGCTGTTTTATGCTCCCTAAAGTGGTCTGACCCTTAACAGCCCTTTTTCACATCACTCTTATCTTCATTGACTTGTTCCAGCTACACTGGCCATCAGATCTTTGAACACTTCATGTTCCTTCTTTCCGTGAGACTTTGCATATGCTGTTCTTTCCTCTGCAGTGCACCACATCTATTCCCCACCTCCTTTCTATCTAATTAGTATTGATTTGCCTTTAGGTTCACATCTCAGGCCTCATTTCCTTAGACAGGACTCCTAGCCGAAGTCAGGCTCCTTTGTCATGTGCTCCAATTGAACTTATTCCTTTCTTTCAGAGCATGATCTCAGTTTGTGATTACACAGTGACATTGTTGATTAATGTTTTCTCTTCCATTAGACTGTGAACTTCTTGAGGTCATGCACTTTCTCTGCTTTCCTCATTACTCTGTCCCACCATCAACTACAATAATAGGTACATGGTGAGCATCTATTGAAGCATGAATAAATGGGTGGATAGATAGATGGATAGATGCATGGGTGGATGGGTGAATGGATGAATAACCCAAATTATCTTTTGTGAGATTTATCAGTCCTGCTGCCCAGTATCGCTGCATGTCTCATGCACTGAAATGAGAAATAGTACGCCAAGGGATGAAGAACATGGGTTTCAAGTCAAAGCACTTTTGTTAGTGCTTCCATTTTAGTTAGTGCTTTAGTGTTAGTTTGTTAATCTTCTATTACAGGTTATTTACCCTCCCTAAACTGCATTTTTTATAGAGACAGTAATGTTTCATAGGTGTGTTGGTTGAAGGTATTACATGAAATAGTCTGTTCCCATTGTCTTGGCACACTGAATCTTCATACTGAGACATTATTAAATGGTGGCTACAGCAATGATCAAGAAATTTCAGAGAACTAGAAAATGAATTTTGTAGCTTTTGTGCTGATGAGGATTACTGTCACGACCCTATACACAGAGTAAAGCACAGAACCATTCTCACTACGTCGCTCTCTGGCTGTTGTAATTCCACATGCAAATATGATTATACTGATGGTGCCTTATCTAAGTATCTCATATTACAAGAGAGGATCCTGGTGGTCATTCACAAATCTGAGTCTCCAGCATCTACCTCATCTTGTCTGTCATAATTTAGTCAAATTACTTGAATGGCAGTCAGCATTCTGGTAATGATTTTCAATGCATATACCAAAGCCACACATAACCAAAATGACACTAGATGGAGAGTAAAGAGATTGCTGTTTTGAGTCCTGGGACTGAAAACTGGGACTGACCAGTTGCTTTACTTTGCATTAGAGGAGCACGTTGGGATTCTCAGGAGATTTTACTATGTTTATCCCAATCACAAGAGCAAAAGTGAGGGAAGAAGAGTTAACACTGGAAAGGAACTTAGAGACATCTGTTTAGGATAGACGATACATAACAGGCATCTTCTGTCAATTTCACAATCATAGAACACATCAGTTGTTTACCAAGACAGTTTTTCCTATTCAGCTCAGACTTCTCAAGATAACCCTCTGCATAACAGCAGCTAGTTGAATGGTACTGACACTTGGCACAGAACCCTTTTGCTATTCCTCATTTTGTTTATCTCCTCTGACTTATGTGAAGTACCTAATTATATCACTTCATTACATGTTTCCTTCTTCAATAAAAAATCAGTGTGTAAGAGAAGAGTTTTCTTCAACATAGAAATCATCTACCTTTTCTCCCACAGCCTGTGTTATTTTGGTGAGACCTCACTGTCAAATCATCAGCTTGGTGATTCTTTACAGTCCTTCTAAAGGGATCATGTATTTTAATTCCAAGATCTATTACAAGAATCAATATACATGCTGTTTCATATTATGAGCCAATAACTTGCTGAATTGGTTGCATTATGAACTCTGTTGTAAGGGAGGCCCATACAAGAGATCGTGTACTGTCAAAAGCTGTGCCAGGTCTTGGCAATTTGTCATGATTTTAGATTTGCCAGCAGTTGCCTGTGACAGGTATATATTCCAGCTATAGAGGGCTTTATTTGAAGGCAGTTTGGTATATGTGGGTCATATGGCTACCTATGCTAAATGTCTAACCTGAGATCCTATGATAGTATATGGTGTGGTCACCTTCAGTGGAAAATTATATGTATATATACACATATATCTCACATGTATATACTAACACACATACATGTCTGTGTTCAAGGATATATTTAGGAAAACAACTGGTCTAGTATATTGGAAGTACAATATTCTGCTTTTTCATTTCAAGTCTTGCTTTCATGTCTGAGAAATACTTGTTTACTGAGTATGAAATGTTATATATCCAAGGGTCTGTCAGAAAAATGGCCAAGTTCCAACATGTATGCATTAGTAAACAGAGTTCCTAAGAGTGGTATTTGGTTGCTCACAAAGGAAGGTCTCAGCTCTTTGTAACTAATTATATTCAACTTCAGTATCACAGTCGAGAAGAACTAAGTGCCACTAACATTTTTTTTTCTGTCCAGTTGGGCAATTGGGTGGATTTGCTAGTGAGCCCTTATTACATAGATCATCATTACTTCAAGAACAGGAGTCAACCTTTGTGGTATAATTACCATGTGTTGGGAGCTGGGTTGGCACACTCAGCTGCTTATTCAATTCAGTGAGTGTCCACTGAGTATATTAGTCTGCTGGGGGAGACATAACAAAATACCACCGACCTGATGGATCAAACAACAGAAATGTGTTTTCTCAGTTTTAGAGGCCAGAAGTTCAAAATCAAGGTGTTGGCAGGTTTGGTTTCTCTTAAGATTTCTTTCCTTGGCTTGCAGATGGCTGCCTTCTTGCTGTGTCTTCACGTGGTCTTTTCTCTTGTACACACTTTCTCAATGTCTATTTGTGTATTCAAATTTTTTTCTTATAAGGACACCAGTCACATTCTGGTAGGGCCCACTTAGTGAACTCATTTTATCTTAATTCCTCTTTAAATTTCCTATCTCCAAATATCATTACATTCAGAGTCACTGGGGATTAGTGTTTCAAATTATGAATTTGGGGAGGAGAACACAATTCAGTTATTACACTGAGTGCCTACTGTGTTCTCTCAGCTCCTGTACAAGGTTCCAAGGACTGAAGGAAACACAGATAAGGTTCTTATTCTTTGGAGCTTAGAATTGGAATGGGTGATAAGACTTAAAATAAAGATTTGCTGACCCATTAAGGTTGGTTCTATGAAAACAGGATGGATTCAAACTGGGGGTTAGAACAAGTAAGGACTCTACTCTTTAAGAAGTAACATTTAAGCTGAGAGCTGAAGGGCAGGAAAGGTCATCCTAGGCCCCAAGTTAGTTGGGGGAAAAGGGGTGTTTATGGGAGAATCATCAGCTATGTCAGACACCGCTCTCCAGAAGTCATGTGAGTCGGGGACCAGAAAGTATCCATTAAATTTGGCAACCATCATCACTGATAACCTTGGTAAGAGTATTTTTTTATATGATCTCACCAAATTTTCACAACCACTCTGTGATATACTATTATTATCCCTAAGGCTCAAGGGGTAAGATTGAGACTCGGAGTGGTGGGGTCTGAATTCTTCACCATTTTACAACCTTCACAGTATTGATGCAGAAAAGTAGCGAATGACAGTGCCAGTTCCATCCCTTGAATTCAGATTTCAAAGATAAACATTTAAATTTAATGTGATTGCCTTTTATCTGTCTTCCCCTCTCATTTCTGGATCTAGCATGCAACCTTGGAACTCTGCTCTCCTCATTTTCAAAAGAAAGCAATTTGAAGAAACCTTTCAAAGTCCCTCCTAGAATTCTGAGACTTTACTAATATAAGCAAAAGGGAGCCTAGGCAAGTGTTTTCCAGAAGGAAACAGCTACACTTTTTAATACCAATCTGGTCTTGAGTTGATGTTCAACATGAGTATGTCTACCACACATACCTTCAGTAAGACTTTTATTGGATGTTCCTATTATATGCCACATACTGTCCTTCCTAGGTGTTTGCTCAGGCTCTTCCCCCACCTGGAGTGTCCTCCTAGGCTCCCCTTAGAGTCTCAGATCCTAGACTTTCCTGGGTTAACCGTCTTTACCTTCAGTGCTTATCACACTCCTTAAATGAGAGGTAGATATATGTTCCACCTAAATCATTTGTGCCCGAAGTGCCAAGGGGAAGGAACCATGATTTCTTCTTCATTCTAACTTTACAAGAAGCTCTAGCACAATGCTTTTCTCAAATGATGTGTGTTGAGTTGAGTCTTTTGCAAATAATACAAGTTTTGTTGAATTCTGAAAGCCCGGGTCTTGCTAGAGACTTGGAATGCACCAGGACTTTATTTTAGCAGAGAGGCACAAACGCATGTTTGGAAAAACAAAACCCAGCAGCAACATGAAACCCCTCTAAAAATGTGAGGTTCCCTCCCGCGATGACTGAGGCTATAACCAGTTGTGCCAGTACCCATGGAGGCTCTTGGGCTCTGATTTGTTTGCTTTTCTCCCTGTTCCTCTCTTTGCCACTCTTCAAATTCAAGTGTCATTGTCTTGCTCAGACTGCTCCCTGACTTGAGTATTAAGACTAAAATACCACAGGTTCACCACAGCCTCCCATTTGGCCACAAAAGAAGGCAAAAGGGGTGCCTGGGTGGCTCAGAGGTTAAGCCCCTGCCTTTGGCTCAGGTCATGATCTTATGGTCCTGGGATCAAGTCCCACATCGGGCTCTCTTCTCAGCAGGGAGCCTGCTTCTCCTTCTTTCTCTGACTGCCTCTCTGCCTATTTGTGATCTCTCTGTCAAATAAATAAATAAATAAATAAATAATCTTAAAAAAAAAAAAAAAGGCAAAAGGACAGGCTCCACTTGATGCATTGTGGCCGTAAAAGGTGCCTCAGAACCTTCCTTTAACACACACACTTGGATCACATCACAGGTGCCAGGACCTCTCAATGTAATGGTGTACCAGCGGGCACCAGAAAACGCTCAGACACCAGGATGCTGCTTGTGGGCATGACAAAAAGTTTGAGTGCTTAAGGTTTTGCAAAGAGTGGCATGTGATCTTGACCCAGAGAATGCAGAGGCTTCTGATGTGGAGAAAATGGTAGAGGATCTTGGGAATCTGGAAAGGTTTGACTGTTCCGTTTGACTGGGCTTCAGTTTCAGACTCAGTTTGGCCTTTGCAGAGTCTTGGGGGGGGGGGGCTGAGCTTGGCTCTGAGCCCTCCACCCTCACATTACCCGCTGAAGCTTTACACAGACCTCATCTCTATGTGGACATTCCTTCAGTGTGAGTTTTTGGGAATAAGGGAGACTACCTTACTACAACTGTATTTGTAAATGCTTGGGCCTCAGTAAGCAGTGCATACCCCAATGCAGGACAAGGTAGGGCTGACCTGTTTCAGATCTTGCACGTTATACTAGGGAATTGGACATGTCCCTCTAGGCGGGGAGGGTTGGGGTGGTGCCCTCTGTGAGAGCATGAGATGAGAGGGCTGGCTGTGGCACTGGATTACGTGCACTTAATATATCTGAAGTCAGTCAGCTCTAAGTGCTTGGCAGAGACCTGTATCCTGAGAAATGTGTGCCCTGGGAGATACACACAAACATGTACACACAGATCCAATACACACATATGTCCTGAGGGTTACACACACACACACACACACACACACACACACAGACCTCAAGACTGAGAAAAAGACAGCCAAGAGATGCTCATAGAGAGAGACATACTTAGAGAAGAGGGACAGACACAGAGAAAGACATAAAGAAACAGGGTGGGGGTGGACGGAGACACACAGAAACACATACCGAGACACACACAGAAACCCAGAAAAGTCTGAGATATGCACAGAGGTGCATACAGAGAGACACACACATGACAGACACCAAGAAGGGGGTCACAGAAAGAGAGGCAGAGACACAGACTGACATGGAAAGAGAGAGAAATACGTAGGGAAAAAGGAAGCAAATTCCTTAGGTGCTAGTCATGAACCACTGCATTGTCAGGATATGTGCCCAGAGTGCTGCCTCCCCATCATTGGCTGCAGTCCCACACGCCTCTCACAGGGTGAGCTTCTGTTGTGTAGAGTGTGATGCTGGGAGTAAAGAATGTTTGTCGGCTACCTCTTGCTCTCTACCCCCAAACTAGGGCTTAATCGGGTGCTTGACTGCAGTATAGAACTTGGTTCCAACAAGAAAAATGTGGCTGAGGCTGTCCAGACTTGTTAAGAGGTAGTCCATTAGTAGTGCCAGATATCAAGGGGCAGCTCCTATGCCATAGATTCTGCTGAACTTAGTCAAACTCGCCAGTCCTCAGCCTTACTATGCCTTGTCCATTCCTTCCCGCAGAACCCCATAAAGGCTCTGGCTCTGGCCTTTGGTTCTCCACTCCTCTGACTCCTGACGAACCCCAGTTCTTCTCCATGGGACCTCCATGACTTAGGACGTTCCCCACCCCGCCCACCTTGGAGTCTGTGAGGATAACATACTGTCCTTTCAATGGCAGTTGTTTCCTGATCTAATGGCCCTACCATAATTAATAATAAAACCTACATCAAAATACCTTAAGAGTAGTAGCTAAAGTTTAAGTCCTTGAAATTGACTTCGTGTGCAAGGAGCCTAGGAACTTCTAGGCAAGACTATGGAATCAGTCATTGGCTATAATACCCTGGATACCCAGAACAAGATCCTGGGCCAGGTAGAGATGAAGACCATGAAGAGGAATTTGGGGGAGGTAACTAGAGGCTGCTGAGGATTTTAGTAAACTATAAAGAAAGGGGTTGACATATCCAATAACATAATTTTAAAGAAGGGCACTCTTGAGTAAGTGTTGTATATCAGTATCCTCAGGGATACTGCAGGCAGGAGAAGACCAGTCCCATTTTTTAGTTTTGAGAAGCAAAGGTCATGACTGGGGGAAGCTATGCCAAGAGAAGAACAGGGATGGGAGGGGTGAGATAGCTGGGGATAGCTGGGCAAATAGGATTTGCCCTGAAAAGAAGAAAGAGTAATAGAAGTTGGTTTTCTGTGCTCCATCCTCCAGGATTCCATGGCCACTGCTATTGAGTGGCAAGCCCTAAATTACATTGACCCCAAAAGTCATGTGAGTTGATACCTTTCATGGCTATAACCACTACTTCCAAGAGAAAAATAAGTTGGAGATAAAATGGAGTATCAAAAATGTATTTAATCACTTTCTGCTATTTGTCTTTTACCCAAAGAATTCTGATGATCCCATGGGTATTAGCTTAAAATGCCTCACTCACCTCTAGTCCTCTGGGCACCTGCGACCCTCCAGCCACTTCTAAACCTTTAGTCAAGGAGAGAGGCCCTCAGATCTCGGGACCCGCCATCCTGGTTTAGAGGTCTGTCTTCTTTCTGGACTATGATGAGTGCATACTAGTCCCTTGGAAAGGAACACATAAGATTTTCTCCAGGATCATATAGGTTTGGGTTTATAACCTGCAGTTCTTTTCTGGACAAATCTCTTAACCTCCCTGATCCGTGGTATTCTCATTTATAACACATCGATGCTTATAATACTCAGGTTAGAGGACTGTAGTAAGAAGTGAGCAAGTGACATGACCTCAAACCCTTAATACAAAGCCAGGCACCTAGCAAAGTCTCCTCCCACTCTCCTTGCTACTGTATGGAACCCTATGAAAGTGGGCAGGTCAAAACAACAAATCTTAGCCATTTCAGACAGTCCAACCTAATACTTTTCCTATGATCACTACCATTCCCTCATATGAAGTTGTCTTATTTATGGCCTACAGAATCCTAGGGGCTTCTGAAAACTCATCTTGTGGACAATGGCTCCCAGTGTTAGAACTGAACATGTTTTCCAAAGCATGTGAAATGAAAGGAAAATTTTTCCTCCTGGTGCCTGACAGATCTGTCCCAGGGGACGTTAGGGGACTATAGAGAACTCATCTGAAGTCATAGTTGACTTCCTCATTCTGGAAGGTACCAGGGAAGGGGGAAAGAAAGCAAGGAGATGAATAAACACAATGCTTTAAGATGGGGTTAAGGAATGGGAAGAAGTTTAAAGAGATGATATAAAAAGGAAGTGGATAGAAGTTTGGGTTGGAGGAGAATTCTTGTGGAGGAACCATTCTCAAGTATGGAACCCCCAAGGCCAGAGCATGCCTGGTATCACGGGGAGGGAGGAAAGTCATGGTGGCTGACATATATGGACAAGGACAGGGGATGGGAGACAAGGTCAGGGGAGAGGTGGGCTTGAATGGTTACTTGTTTTTCTTCTGTCATATAAGACCAAAATAATAAAATCCTTTTAAATAACTGCAGTGATCATTCTTATATTTTATGTTGTGCCTTTCCTTTAACAAAGACAGAGTTAGATTTTTTTTTTTAATTTGTTGTTTTTTGTCTCTATTATTTACTTGTGATCCATGGAACATCCACGGCAGAGGGAGAACAAAAAGGGGGAAAGGGAAGACTGTTGTGTTGTTGTCTTTATTTTACAACCAGAGAGGTCACTGAGTTAGAGTCCACGCCCCATGTCTCCTTACCTGTACTCCTTCCATGCTCCCTCTCCCTGCCTTGACTTGGTCTTCTTTGGTGCTTTAATTCCTTTGGGAGAAGGACTCCACAAAGCTCAGGTATCTCATTATCTAATTATGCAGTGTTGTGATCTGTAAAGAAGGTAGCTGTTTGTTTTATTCTGAGTTGCATTCTTCTGAGCAACTCTCAGTAATTAAATGTAAGGCTGGAAATAGGTTAGAGGTGCTAAACAATTGCCTGTGTTTTGAATATGATGTTCGTATGTAAACACAGCCCACAGATCACACGTTCTGAAACGCATGTGTGCTTAATTAGCCAAATGTGAACCACAGGTTGGCATAAATAGATACTCTTCAATAAACAGCATTGTATTGCAGTGTTAGCTAGAAGTGTGGGAGCCGAGAAGAAATTAATCGCTAACACATCAGAGTGTGTGTATTTCTTCCTGTAATTAGTTATCCTCTCCGTGGTATTAAATGATTTATATCTATCCCCAGCCCCCATATCCATGGTATCCATGGTTTCTGCTTCAGACCCAGCTTTAGAGTTACTGAATAAAAATCCAGGTATCTTTCATATAGTCACTCAGTGGACATTAATGAAGTTGCCAGCTAGATGCCCCCTCTCAGCAAGCCCTGAGGAAGACATAGATTCTGCAAACAGATGAGTCAGGGGGCTAGAAGTTCTGTCTGCAGAAGAGTCCAAGTAGACAGGAACAAAGCTCCCCAGTGAAACCTCTGTAGAGAAGTGAGGGAAAGAAGAGATGATCTCCAGCTAAAGCGACCGGGGAAGGGGTCCTGATACTTAAAAAATTCCTGGTAAAAAGACTCATATCTAGAATGTTAGAGAACTCTCAAAACCCTGTAATGGAAAAAAAATGAAAAATCCAATTAGAAAATGGACAAAAGTCCTGAAGAGACATTTCTTTGACAAAAACATAGCATGGCAACAAAGCACACGAAAAGATGCTTGACGTCAACAGCTTTGAAAAGATGTCTGACGTCACGAAACCCAACACGAGCTCATCCACCTGATGTTCGGCAAGCCACTGACGTGGAGCTTTTGCAGGGAAGAAAGAAGATTATTTGTTGATGTGGTGCCCCCAGGAGAATGGGGAGGTAATACTCGAAGTCTCAAACTCCCTAATGGCTTACTAGCGAGGGTTCTTAAGGACAAAATCTGAGACAAGAGTCTTCTGAGAAAGTTGAGGTTATTGTTTGAAAGCCTCTGAAGTCATGTTAACAAATGTTACCTACTTGTTTCTGGTGCTGCTCTCTCTGGTCCCATGGAGACTCCATCACAAAAGATTGGGAATCTGCAAAACAGCTTTGTTCTTTATGTTGGAGATTTCATTAAGTGCAACTGGTGCGGAGGAGTTCAGGAGAGTGCTACTCGAATCCCTGTACAAGCTCAAACTATTTATACATGTGTAAGCTAGTGGGGTTACACTTTTTCATGTTACTTTGATTGACAGGCAGGCATTCCTCTCTGTTGGGTCTGGGTCTACATGTTCCCCGCCAGTCCAGCCATGCCTGGGGGCAATAGCACCTCTGGTGTTCGTTCTTGGATGCCAGCGTCACAGCCCTTAGGGAAAGGCAAATTAAGAACACAGGGACATATCACTATACACAGGTAAGAACAGATAAAGTGACAACACAGAATTCTGGTGTGGTTGTAGAGAAACTATTTCTCTCGGGTAGGAATCTAAAAACCAAACAAATCCTTAGCCAGTAATCATACTTTTGGGCATTTACCCCAGAGAGACGAAAACTTACATGCCCAGAAAAACTTGTGCATGCATGTTCAGAGTAGTTTATTTGTAGTAGCCAAAAGCAGACAGCACCATGAGGTCCTACAATGAGTAAGTGGTTCAACAAACTCATACATCCCTGCCATGGAAATCTACTTGGCAATGAGAAGGCATGAATGACTGATACCTGCCACAGCATGGATGGATCTTGAGAGCTGAGTGGGAAAAAAGCCAACCTCAAAAGGTCAAATAACATGTGATTTCATTTACACAGCATTCTCAAAGGAATAGCATTATAGAAAGAGAGAACAGGGCTTAGAGGCTGCTGAGGTTAAATGCGGTAGAGGAGAGCATGACCATGAGTGGACACGAAGGAGGACTTTATCTTCATGGACGTGTTCTGTATCTTGAGTACAATGGTATTTTTGCATCTACACACATGCTGAAATGACTCAGAGGTGTACACACATTGTATCAGAGTCACTTTCCAGGGCTTGATGTGGGACCTCCGCTATGTGGTGCCACCCACGCCATGTTGTTGGGTACCGGGAGAATCTAGGGGAAAGGGTACACGACACACGGTCTTTCTTCAATGGTTTTACAATTTCCTTTGAATCTATAATGTTCTCAGAGTGAAAAATATTTTTTTAAAGTTAGCAGTAAAATAAAAATAATAATCATAGTGAACATTTAAAGAGTACCTACTGTACACTTGGCCTTTGCTAAGGACTTACGTAATGTATCCCTAATTCTAGGGGGAGGGGGAAATGCTGTGAAATTTATAAAATGTTACGTTTGTCTTCTCAATGAGGACATGGGGCTTGGAGAAGTCAGAGAACTTGCCCCAGGTCAGACAGAGAGTAAGTGGTGGGAATGAGGGTTCACACACAATCACACACAAGCAGTCCAGCTCCAGAGCCACATCTGTCCCCACTATTCTCTTCCTTGGGCTGCCTATGGCTTGCAGGGGTGTGTAAGTTCTGTTGAGCTGGGACATCTGTGTAGCCAAGGAAGGATGTCTGGGGATAGGGGGATTTCTGTGATCCAGCTTTCTTCCCCTCCTGGACTGGTTCTGTGCTTGTTAGAGAGTTGCAAGGTCTCTAAAAAGCCACTGTGGGGTGTGGCAGGTGTGGGGGGCAGCCCTGCTGCCTTTACCCAGATGCCAGAGAAGTGGCTTCTGTTACCAGCTGGGGAGAATGGAGTTACTCTTACTTCCACTTGCATTCTGTGGTTCTTATTGAATGGAAGGTCCCCATAGGCTACTCTTCTTGTATTCCATGCAGAGAAAGGCTAGGAGAAGGGTGGGGGATGTCTTTCAAATAGAACAGGTGTTAGTGTTCTTCTTCCCTTTCCTTCCCTGAGATCAAAATCCTCCAATTCCCATGCTGATTTATTTGAGGTTGAGAATATTTCTTTGTCTACTTCCTATCCAGCTGCCTAATCCCCCTATGATCCCCGTCCTAAAAAAATTCTTTGACTTCTGTCAAACTGAAAATGCTTGGCACTCACCGGCCTTCTCCTTCTTTAAGCCCTGAGCCCTGGTCTCCTACCGATTGGCATTTTCTGCTTTGCTGCCCGCCTTGGGCAAGGGTTTCCGACACAAGGAATAAAATCTGAGCAAAGACATGTGCTCTCAGGGATGCATCACAGATTTATTGCGATGCCGTATTTTTCTTGTTACTAGTATAATAGGAACCTGGGTCTCTGGTGCAAAGAGTGGGCTCAGCCTTCTGGCTGGAACCACTTTAAGTCTCCAGCCCCTGAGGAAAAGCCCCCCGTGAGAGTTCTAGCAGAGGAGTGAGTTGCTGGGGACAAGAGAGGGAACCAGGCAGCTGGGTTCCTGAAACACGCCGCTTTGGAGGAATGGCCATGAGGAGTCTCTTGGAGAAAGGAGAACTGCTGTTCTAACTCAAGGAAAAGCTGCTGTTTCTTGTAAATATGATTTCCTTTGACCACCCCCATTATTGGTTGAATATTTAGCCAATGGTCTGATAAATGTCATTCGCAGGCCTGTGAGGAGGGGAGGATGAGACCTGGGCTTAAGCCAGGTTTAGGGCATCAAGTTTGAGCACAGCAATGTTGAGAAGAAGGCGGTTCATGGGAGAGGTCCAGAATGTGGATTCCAAAGATCTCTGAAAAGATGGATGACAAGGCCGATGTTTGCCTAAGAACCAAGCGGGCGGCCTGTAGGAAGGGCCATGTGTACATATTCAGGCTGAGAAGCTAACTTTGGATGCACATCTGGGGAGCTGAAACCAGAGGGAGGGGTTCAGAGAAGTGGAGGGGAGTAGCACCTGGTGTAAGGCTTGAAACAGAGCAGGGGAGTCCCTCTAGCCTCCCTAATGGCAGTGGCTGAATGGTTGGCCAAGATCCACCTCTTTTTGCTCAGGCCACGTGGGGGCATAAAACAGAGTTCAGGAGAAGAACCCAGATCCCAAGGCCTGAGGGGATTTTACTGACTGTCCTGGAGCCAGGCAGTTGAGGGAAAATTCCAGGCAGTTGAGGGTCAGTGCGCATCAAAAGTAACGTGGCATCTCCGTGCTTCCCCCCACAACGCACACACTCCCAGTTCCCAACTCTCCCCAATTCAGCCACCCCACTCCTCCACCGCCCCTCTCCCCTTAACCAGCCACACCACACCTCATGCATTTGGGGGTGTCTTTTGGGGTAGCCCACGGGCACTTGTCCCCACAGTATCCCCTAGAGACACATGCCTCCTGTCCTGAGTTTCAGGCAGCCCTCATGGAAGTCACAACAGCATGATGTGTGGGGCGTAGCCCTGAGCTTCCTGGACTCTCTCTGCTTGATAAGGTCATGTTTCGATCCCCATATGACGCAGGTCCTCAAAGTAGACATAAAGCCAATGAAAAGTCCTAGCTGTAGATGTGCAACTACATCATTCTCACGATAGGAGGCTATGAGATGTTTCATGATAAAAAAGAATATGTAGTGTTATATGGAAGACATTTCCATGGACAAAATAAAGCCAGCTATGAAGAAAGAGAGTGTGTGAGAGGGAGGGAAAGAGAAATATCATAATGTGGAGAAGCTTTAGGAGAAGAAAAGAAGATAAGGCCAGTGAGGGCATTCGTGTTCCAGCTGCCATCCTGGCGTCTTTGGCAGGACTGCCACTGTGGCCCACCCCAAGGAGGTTCACTGTGGTCCATCCCAAGTAGGTTCCACTGTGGCCCATCCCAAGTAGGTTCCACTGTGGCCCACCCCAAGGAGGTTCCACTGTGGCCCACCCCAAGGAGGTTCACTGTGGCCCACTCCAAGGAGGTTCACTGTGGCCCACCCCAAGGAGGTTCACTGTGGCCCATCCCAAGGAGGTTCCACTGTGGCCCATCCCAAGTAGTTCCACTGTGGCCCACCCCAAGTAGGCAGGACTTCCACTGTGCCCCCTTCCCTTTTTGTGCTTTCACAACAGAGCAACTGCCCTACCATGGAGAGTAGCAGACAGTTTGAGAACAGAAACCTTATGTCATTATGTGCACCAGGTATATGCCATCAGTATATGCAACAAGCATATGCCTCTTAGATTCAGGTCTAATAGAATTCCTGTGATCTCTTGATGATTGAGGAGGGATGCTTCCTCTGTCCTCCTCCTCCTAGTTCTCTTAACCTAGTCAAATTCTCCATATATCTATTGACTGTATGGTAGGCATATTCTCAGATAATGGGATCCCAGCTATGAATATGCCAAAAAATGAAAAAATAAACAAAAACAGATTGTCATTTCAAGGAAGGGGAAGACTATGTAACAGCGGGGCTTCTTAATGTAAAGGAACTGAGAAGTCCTCACTAAGGATGTGTCCTCATTTGGGTTGCTGGAACAGGACACTGTAGCCTGGGTGGGTTAAAGAGTGACATTTATTTCTCACTGTTCCAGAGGATGGGAAATCCTAGATAAAGGCATCCTCAGAGCAGGTGTCTGGTGAGAGCCTACTTCCACGAATAGGAGTCATGAATCCTGTTCATGATGGCTCTAACTTCCTGTCCTAATTGCATGTCCTCCTAAAGGCTCCATCTCCTCCTTATGTCCTTGGGGAATAGGGTTAGGATCTCAGCATGTGAATTTTGGGGGCACATGAACATTCCTTCTGTAGCAGGAGGTAATAATACCTGAGCAGAGGCCTAAGTGGTAATAGCCAAGGAGCAGTTCACGTTTATCATGCATTTCCTTCTGGTGGCAGGCGATGTGGGAAGGGGCTCTCCATGGAGTATCTCATTTAATTCTCTCAGCAGCCCATTGATGAAGGCACTTCCTTAGCTGCATTCCTAAGTGTGGACACCAAGGCTTACAGATGTAAAACCGCTTTCCCAGGGTCACCTGGTAAGTGAGGGGTGGCATGGAGATTTCATCCGACTTTAGAGCTTGCCTCTGCTAACCACAAAGCTCTGCTGCCCGAGTTCTGTATCCTGCATGGAGAAGCACCCAGTTGGGTTCTCTGCTTTCAATCTCCCTCCTCAGTGGGTTGAACATAATGGTTTTCACACTGTGCTCTTTGGAAAATCTGGGTTTTTTTTCAGGCCAGGATAGGGCTGTGGGGTCACACCACGGTATCTGGAGAATGCTTCTACTTCTGTCTGTTTTATAGATTAGGCTTCAACAGAATTTTTCTTTTTAAGAGTTTGAAGTCCTTAAAAGAGAGTTGGAAGAGGACTTGCTTAATGAGTATTTAAAAATTTAAAGAGTGGAGGATGTTTGTGGTCCCTTAGCTGTAGTGATGGCTGGCGGGGGCTGTGGCAACAGTGACAGCTGGCGGACCCTTGCCTCGGGGCTTGCTAGGGGCTGAGTCCTAGTACCTTGCAGTACTCATCCATTCAGTCCACACAGCAAGCCCAGGAGAGAGGTTCTTGCTACAGAGGAGGGCTCTGAAGCTCTGAGGTGAGCAACTGGTCCAGGCACCACAGCTGGTGAGTGGCAGTACCAGGACCTGAGGCCAGGGGGGGGTCCAGCTGCAGAATGTGCACACTGTTAACCCACCTTGCGGGGCCAGGGACCTGAACCTTCTGCCACTGGGTTTAAAGGGAGAGCTGTGCTTACCCTGAAATCTAAACTTGGTAGCTGCGTGTCTACAGAGAGCACTAGACAGCCTGCACTGGGCATAAGACCTCATCGTTGGCCACCATCTGGGATGCTCTCTACCTAGACTGCTTGCTGATGAAGGCGTGACATTCAGAGGCCAAATATGGTTCCCCTGCCTTCACATCCATGGGCCTGGCATGACCTGCTTGCGTGACTTGTTTTAAAAGATGGATTGTTGATTCATCACATTAATGAATTAAGCCAACACTGGCAGCAGCCAGGGTCCAACAGTGTCCTAAGCCAACACCAACAAGACATTTGTTTCCTTATGTGCAACAGGATGGTCCATTATTGGATGGCCCTCATTGACCAAAAGTTAATTGGCCCTCGTTGACCAAAAGATTAAAGGGCAGAGGAAGATCATCGTAGACTGTTTAGCTCACTTCACCACCTGTACAACCAATTCTGACCCATGCCCCGAGGGGGAGCCTTCCTGCTAAGTGTTCCTAAAGCGGCTCCAGCCTAGATTCGGGTCTAGGGTCAGATTCCTGGAAAATTGGAGCCTTTGCCAATGCATTAGGGTGCTCCTGCCACTGCCCCCTACGGGAGGGTCAGACTAAGTGACACGATACAGTGTGTCTTTAATTAATGGCCAGTCCGCGTGGAACTGTGGAGATGGAAGCTAGCAAGCGTGTCGTTCTGGACTAAAAGAGTTTAGTCAACAGAAATCCCAGGGCCTTGGTCACTGAAACCACCCAGAAAAGGAAACATTATTGATTTCTCATATTATCTAATTTCTGGGCACTGCCTATGGAATCACTTTGTCTCATTGAACAATAAAACACATTATGAGAAAAAATGAGCGATGGTTCCAGGGCTTTCCTCACTGCCTGTTTCCTTTTGTATTATTATTGCCTTTGCAACATTCATCGTTGGAGCTTCAAAGCCACCAGACAGGGTCCCACAAATCTCCCTGGCTCCTTGTGTGGGAGCCAGACTGAGATGATATGCAGCCCTCCGGGTGCTCCTGGTGTCATCATTCTAGACCCAAACTGAGATATGATTTAGGCGGTCCCGATAAAACTGGGGATCATTGGCCTAATCAGAGTCATTTATCCTGTCTTGTGCTATCAAATCAGTGCTCCTGGGTTGCAGGGCACTGGGGGAGGGGGGGGCATGATTTTTTTCTGGAATATTTCGCAATGATTACTTTGAAAAGAATCTCATTTCTGAAGTTCGTGCTCTATGGTATATTCAGGTAGAATGTTTGTAAGAAGTAGCAGCTCCACTTAGTAGCTCTGTGGGTTGAGATTTGGCCCATCCTAAAAGGGGATGTCTTTTCTAAAAGCATGACTCCCAAATCAGTACCTGCTCACTTGAGTTAGAAGGAGAACGTAATCCTCCGAAAGACAATTCTGTCTAATTTGTGAATTCAGGAACATTAACAAACAAGAAAGCATATGAACCAAGAGAAAAATGGAATGTGAAAAAAAAAATCCAAGGGAGAAATATGATAAAATTTGGATCACACTAAATTCTATTTATGCTGAATGTTATATTTTGTTGGAGTCGTATGTGAAAATAGCCATATTGAAATGGTGAATATCTTGTATTCAGCTTGTGTTAAGGAAAGAGAATGTTCCTTTGAAAGATTTTGCAGTAACATTTAAAGCAAGGAACTAATTATTCTTAACAAATCACAAAATGGTGGGAAAGGGGGAGCTTCACTTAGGAACGTTTCCCTGCTTGCTGTTGTTCCTATGGTAAGTGAACAGCACCATCTCAAAATGTTGCATGCATGCCCAGAGATATTTATTCATATTAAAGAAACACAACTTTAAACTATGTAAAATGATTCCCTCCTGACAACATTTAAGTAGTGTGCCAACCCACCAATAAAACAGGCTGACAGGTCATGAAGGGATGAATTTCATCACTACTCCCAGAGGCTGAGTATCTGGGTCTTATCACACCACAAAGGATCTTTGTTCCTGGATTTTATCTGGTACCTTTTTTTTCTCTCTCTCTAGTTAAACAACCAAGTTGTCACTGTTGGACAAAGAGAAAAGAAATATGTCATTAAGCTCTAGTTATTTTTAAAAGCTACCTGCTTTTTGGAACACAATTTGCAAAAATTATTTGAAATAGATTAACCTTTTAAAATGATAATGACATAAAATTATATTAAGTAATTTTCCTAAAAACTAACTCACATTGAAAATAAAGTGTGACACCATCAGCCTGAAACCCAGCTTAGGATCTTGTCTGGATTCAGTTACTTCTGGGTGATTATTTGATACTCAAATCGTGTGTCTGTTTTCACACTCAGAAGTATCCATCTTGTGGAAGCCTGACCTCCCGTGAATTTATAGGTCTCCCTCCTGGTCTCTCTGTTAGCACTACAAACGGAAGTAGCACAAGCTTGCCCTTCGTGGTTGACCTTTCTGGGCTTTTCATCACTTTTATTTAAACCAGATATTAAAGGTGAAAACGATGGTAGTGATACAGTTGCCTAGTGAGATAATTAGGAAGCACCACTTCCATAATTACTGTGTCACTGTCTCTGGAGGGACATGAAAGCTTGTCCTGTCCCTTTAACAGGACAAGTTGCTAATCCCCTTAACATTTTTTTCCCTTTGGACTGATAATATTTCACATTTTTTTTTTTTTGCTTTGTAAAATATTCCTAAAGGGAGGCTTAAGCAGTAATGCACAGATTATGGAAATGATGCTCATTAAGTAGAGGGCAAGATTTCTAGAAAGCCACAGAGCTGCTTCGAAACATGTAACCTCCATTAGAGGCTTCATTTGAATGTTTATTCATGGAGCAGTAAACGTTTATTATTATACATTTTATTGAAACATAAATTAAAGAACTGTAATTATGTGTATGGCAAAGAGTAAAGCAATGTGCATTTGTCACAGAATGAGTAAGACAAGGAAAAATGCCATAATTGTTTCATTTGCATCCAAATCCTTTATTGTATACCCAACAGAAAAATACCCAGAGGGAATAACTCTGTGGATTAATGTTCTGATACGGTGTATAAATTTAAAAAAAATACATATTCTAAATATTCTTTCTAGCAAAAAGAATATCCTGGAATTAATTTGTCAAGGTCACAAGTTATCCAAAGAAAGGGTGGGTTTCTTCTTTTCTCCTGAGAGATAACCACAGTGACTCTTATTGAAGTTAATGCTGAGCAAAGAATACGTTCCCTTGGCAGTCTGTGCAATGCTGATTGGTTTCAGGATGAGCTATTTGCTCCAGACACTCAAGCATATTTGAGGAGTTTTTAAAAAGGACTTACATGAAGCTGGAAAGACAAAATCTTCAAACTTGTTACACTTTTGTAAAAAAAAAAAAATACTGCTAAATGGGAAAGAAAGGAAAGTGTGATGTATTCATAATGGCTCTACACAGGCCACATCCTGGTGTGTGTGGGAACTCTTCAGCAGAGGGAAAAGACAAGAGTGGCCAAGAGAATCTGTGTATAGGCATTTTTTGTTTGTTTGTTTCTTTTTCCTAAAGCAACCTAACAAATGAAGAAGACTTAGCATTCACCTACTACCCATCCATCTATCCATCCATCTATCCATTCATCCTCCCATCCACCCACCCATCCACCTGTCCACCTGCTGAGCATTTATTTACATAATATGGGATATAGGATTCGGGGTCAGGAAACAATCAGGAGAAAAATGTGGTCAGGAATAACTTGGGGCTCCAAACTAATGGAAGAGAGGCACCTGTAATTATAGTTACTTTATAGTAAAAAAGCAGACAGTGAGATACATACAAAGAATCAGAGGAGACCTGGAGAGTCTGAAGGCTGCACAGAGAAGGTGACATTTGAACTGGATATTCCAAGTTGGGGGTGGGGGGGAGGATGGGAGAGAAGGAAAAAGAAAGGAACTCCACATAGAGGAAGGAACGTTATGTAATTTTTCTTATCAAGGATATGTACTGTAAACACAGCAGCTACCACAATGGATGATAAAATACAAGGATAACAAATCCCGAGACATTCTTTGTATCTCTTGAAAGTCATTTTACTGGGGTTGTCACTGAGGAACTCTATCTGCCCAGCAGCAAACAGAACCCTGGTGTGTGTGGCTGGACGGTGAGACTTTCTTGTGCTCGAGTCAGTCTACTTGGAGTTCCACCTGTGTTGTTGCATGAGCGTGCCCTCCTGCTAGAAAAATGACCAGATTTGCATGGGTTTATCATCACGGTTTTATAAATCTTGCTTGAGTTTGTCAACTTTTTAAAGGGAGGCGATGATACATTCCACTTTCTTCTTGCTGAACAGTTTTAAAAACCTGAAGCTATCCTATCACTGAAAATCAATCTCAAGCCAAAAGATAATTGAGAACATGTGTACTGGATTGATCCCAGATTTATACTAAATCTGTTGTTTTATGGGACTCTCTTGCAGAAGTGCTTACTGTCCTTCAGGTGAGTAGTGTATCGGACAGCTGGCTTAAAAATTCTGCTGGGGTGTGTCTAACTAGACTACAGCACCAATAGTGTCCTACCTGGACTCGGCAGTTGAGAAAACCTACTCAGTCCTTCTCCTTAGGCCTTAATGTCTTCATTCACAGGTTCTTTCTCCTTGTCTCAGCTATCAAGTAGGGGCAAAAAAAAAAAACAGTATTCTAACACATAAGATCATTGTGCGGATAATATGAAATACATAGATGAAGTGCTTAGGCCAATGCTACCATATTCTAAATATTCAGTAAATTTCATCCTTCCTCTCTAACACCACAGGAATTCTGAGGATATTTTTGACAGTCTGCTTGTACTCTAAGCCAGAAGGCTTGGCTCCATAGTGAGCCTTGTTCAGTGTTATTCTGAACCATCAGAACAACTCCAAAGCCTGTGTTTTCTTGAGGGCCAGATTCTGCCTTACTTGCTTTGGGAGGTAGTGTTCTGTCGTTCCAAAATAAATGTCCTTGGAAGTACTCCTGCTCATGGGGCCTTGAGGACACGCGGACATGGCCAACTCAAGAGTAAAATGAATGGTCTATCAAAAGGTGCAGGCGCAGGCACAGTGAAGATCTCTGGCCCTCCTGTCAATGAGTTCCTTCCTTTAGAATATCAGCCATGATCAAGCAACTGGTATGCCCTTCATGAGACAGAATAAACACTGTATTGCCTGTGCCCAGATTGTCCCAGTTGAAAAACTGTAAGAAAAAAATAGAAGATAAAAAGGCAGTTCTGTTAAAAAATAAAGCAAAACTAACCAAAAACGCTCCCAGAATTTGTGGAGACCTCGTCAAGGTGTTTTGTTTTGTTTTGTTTGGCTTAACAATTGTGTCTTTAAGTTATACATCAATGGTGGTTCTCCAATTGTAAGCTAGACTAATTTATCATGAGAGGGCCAGTGCTCTCATGATAGATGGGCGTAGTACATCATCTCAGCATCACGGCTTTGACGATGTATGGCTCCAAACCACAATGAGAGTTTAAAGGAGCTTTTAGCGACCAGACAGCCTTAAATTTCAAATTGTCTAAAAATTAACATCATCTCAAGTCAAATGCAAGCAAGATGATGGAATCTGATGCTGTATGAAGTGTCCCTGCCCCCTGCGAGCCTGGGTATGTGGCTTTCCCTTCTGGCTTTAAGCTCAGAACATAGAAATAATTGGCAGGCTCTTCTTCCATTTCTCCTTCACAAGAACAGAAGCTTGGAGAACTGAGCAAACATGAGCTGGTGTCAAGGCATCTGTTTTGCCAATCAATTCCCCCCATCTTCTGCATGGCGAGCGTGAGCAGCTCATCGTCATAGTCAAATATTGATCACAGGAGATGATTTTTGTGTTTGTTTTAAGGAGCACTTCTGCTGAAACTAAGAACAAAATGAACACATAAAAAGTAGAACAACTTCCTTACCTGTTGCTCACAAATTCAAAACAGGGCCCACGGGAAGACAAACTGGCCTTTTTCATCATTTGTCTTTGTAAAGTCAAAGCACTGATTGCAAATGAGAAGACAGCTCAAAGGTGACTGACATCTGGGCTGTTCACCTGGAGCAGGAAATGGGAGCCGTTGCTCAGTTCCATCACCTTTCCTGCCTTGATAATGTATTTGTAAGATGCTGATGTTTTTGAGGAAAGTGTACTGCTTTGTTTAAAAACCACTCACTTTGGGGAGGGGGGCAAGGAAATCGCTATCAATTAAGAAAGCAGGTGCTGGAAGAACCTCTCCTCCTCCTCCTTTTTTTAAATGTACTGCAATAAGCAGAACAAAATTATAAATCTCCCTACTGTTTGTATAATAGGCCCAAACAGGAACAGCAAGAGACAATTACATCTCAAGTGGCTTCTTCCATTTTCCTTTACTAAGTGAATTAAAGGGAAGCATGGCGGTAGAGAGGCTGCCTCGTGGAGAGAAACATCTAGGCAGGAGGAATTAACACAGTCTCCCTGCCTATTATCTTGCCTCTAGTTTTTCACTCCTTTAGCTTCCTCCACAGATTTTAATTCTCAAATTACAATAGATTTTTGATGTCCACTTCCTACTCCTCCCTGACTTCCAAAAGGCATCCTGTTTTTAACCAAATAGAACTTTGTTTTTGGTCTCAAAAAACAAGTTCTGGGTTTTTTTATTATTACTATTATTTTCTGCCTCTTCTTATGTAAGTAGCTAGCCTATATAATCTGGGTACCAAAGAGAAGAAATAAACACATCACCCATTATTCCAAGGCTGTCACTTAAACCACCTCGAGACCCCGCATCTCAAGAGATGTCACTTAAACTGCCTCAAGACCCCGCATTTTGAGAGATGTGGGCTATGTCATCACTTGTTTGAAGAATCCCCTAAATTTAATCTGCTTCTTTTCTATAAAGAGAACACTGACACATTATTTAATTATTATTTTTTTTTTTTGTAAGTCGAATGCTTTACTTAGACATCTGTCGCACTATCACACCATTCATCCATCCGTTTCTAAGTCATTGTCGGTTATACCGGGAGCTGCCATGTCTGTGAGAACACTGTATCCTCGTAATTGCACACGGTGCTATAGACATATTAGCACATCCAAAAAACAAAGAAATAGGAGCTATGACTGTCTCCATTTTTCTAGAGGAGGAAATGGGGCTTACTGAGAATAAGTGAGTTGTCCAGAGGTACTGAATCGATCACACTGGCACAGTGGAGATTCTAAGGCAGGTTGAGGGGATGTCAAGTGCCGTCTTTGTGACACCTCTGTCCTTCCCAACTACAGAAATAGCATTTGGGTGACACATGTGTCTGGGTATATTTGGAATAGCCCAGGGGTAGGCCTGTGGTTATAAATAGGCCAGTGTAGTTGTGAATAGTTCCTCCTTTCACTCTCAGAATTGCCACTGTGGACAGTAAATGCTATGGTCCCAAGCTAGTAGCATGCTTTGTGCTAGGTAGTCCTAATGCTGCTGATTCTAAGTATTGTCATCTGACTCTACTGGGCAAACAGAAAAGGAAGGGCAAGAGGCGGGCTTTGGTGAAGTTCTTGAGATAGGATGGCCTGCTGACTCTGCTCATGGGCTTGTTGCCATTTATGTGTCTCCTTTGGAGAAATGTCTATTCTTACTTTGCCCATTTTTAGTTGGAATTTTGCCTTTCATTACATTGTCATAGTTCTTCAGATGTCCTGCATACTGGGCCCTATCAGATATATGATCTATAGAACTGTTGTCCCATTCTGTGAGTTGACTTTTCAGTTTCTTGATGGTATCCTTTGACGCTCTTTATTTTACATTTTGATGACATCCACCCTCTTCCATGTTTAAGGACACTTATAATTACCCTGGGCCCAGGTGGGTAATCCAAGATCATCCACACTCTTCCCATTTTAAGGGCAACTGGTTAACAACCTTAATTTTTCTACAACATACTTCTCCTTTGCCATGGAACCTAATATATTCACAAATTCAGGGATTAGGATATGAGCATACCAGAGGGGTCATTGTCTGCTCATGATCTGTGGTAGTTTTTTGTTATTCCTTGGAATCAGAATTACCTTCTGAGGTCACTCATTGATCTGAGCAAGGAGGTTTAAGTGGCAGCAGCTAGTGGTTTCAGGACACTAGTTATGGAGGAGAGTAGCTCTCTCCTTTGAGCCTTCTTGGCCCTTTCCCCTTGCCATGATTGTATCACTTATGATGAAATGGCACTGTATTCCGACAAGGACAAAAACACCCAGTATGATTACATCAACAATCCTCAAGTGAGTATGAGGTAAAGTAGGCATGTTTAAAAGGGAAGGAGAGGCTCCATAGCACAAAAGAGGCAGAACCTGCAAAAATGTTGGCAGGGTATTGAAACTCAGAGAGATCCCACATTTGGAAAAAAACTGAGAGAACAGGCCTTTTAAAGCTAAAATATGCTTAAGCACAGGGGACGAGAAAGGGTGGATCTCGTGGTTGACTTACATTTATTTATTTATTTATTTATTTATTTATTTATTTATTTATTTATTGAAATTTTTTTACTTTAAATTTATTTTATTTTTTCAGTGTTCCAAGATTCATTGCCCATGCCCCACACCCAGTGCTCCATGCAATAGGTGACCTCAGTACCCACCACTCGGCTCTCCCACCCCCCAACCCCCTCCCTCCACATCCCTCAGTTTGTTTCTGTGTCCAATCTCTCATGTTTCATTTCTCTCCCTGAATTACCCTACTTTCCATTTCCTTTCCTTCTCCTACTGTCCTCTATATTACCCCTTACACACTCAAGTAAGTAAAACCAGGTGATACTTGACTTTTTCTACTTGGCTTATTTCACTCAGCATAATCTCTTCCAATCCAGTCCATGTTCCTACAAAAGTTGCATAATTATTCTTTCTGATGGAGGTGTAGTATATATGTACCACATCTTCTTTATCCATTCATCTGTTGAAGGGCAACTTGGCTCTTTCTACAGTTTGGTGATTGTGGCCATTGCTGCTATTAACTTTGGGGTACATATGGCCCTTCTTTTCACTACATCTGTATCTTTGGGATAAATGCCCAGTAGTGCAATTGCAGGGTCATAGGTCTATTTTTAATTTTTTAAGGAAACTCCACATCGTTTCCAAAGCGGCTGCACCAATTTGCATTCCCACCAACAGTGTAAGAGGGTTCCCCTTTCCCCTCAGCCTCTCTAATACTTGTTTCCTGTCTTGTTAATTTTGGCCATTCTGACTGGTGTAAGGTGGTATCTCAGTGTGGTTTTGGTTTAAATTTCCCTGATAGCTAGTGACAATGAACATTTTTTCATGTGTCGGTTAGCCATTTGTATATCTTCTATGGAGAAGTGCCTCTTCATGTCTCTTGCCCATTTTTTTGATGTGTTCATCTTCTTTTTGGATGTTGATTTTGAGTAGTTCTTTATAGATCTTGGATATTAGCCCTTTGTCTGTATTGTTATTTGCAAATATCCCCTCCCATTCTGTGGGTTGCCTCTTTGTTTTGTTGACTGTTTCCTTTGCTGTACAGAAGCTTTTTATTTTGATGAAGTCCCAGAAGTTCATTTTCGCTTTTGTCTCCTTTGCCTTTGGAGACGTATCTTGAAAGAAATTGCTGTGGCTGATGTCAAAGAGGTTACTGCCTATGTTTTTTCCTAGGATTTTGATGGATTCCTGCCTCACATTGAGGTCTTTCATCCATTTTGAGTTTGCCTTTGTGTGTAGTGTAAGAAAATGGTCTAGTTTCATTCTTCTATATGTAGTTGTCCAATTTTCCCAGCACCATTTATCTTTTTTCCACTGGATATTTTTTCCTGCCTTGTCGAAGATGATTTGACCATAGATTTGTGGGTCCATATCTGGACTCTCTACTCTGTTCCATTGGTTTATTTCTCTGTTTTTGTGCCAGTATCATGCTGTCTTGGTAATCACAGCTTTGTCATAAAGCCTGAAGTCAGGTAACGAGATGCCCCCAGCTTTGTTTTTCTTCTTCAGCAGTTCCTTAGCGATTCAGGGTCTTTTTTGATTCCATATAAATTTTAGGATTGTTTGTTCCAACGCTTTGAAGATTGTTGGTGGAATTTTGATTGCGATGGTATTGAAAGTATAGACTGCTCTGGGAAGTATAGACATTTTAACAATCTTTATCCTTCTGATCCATGAGCATGGAATGCTCTTCCATCTTTTTGTGTCTTCTTCAATTTCTTTCATGAGTGTTCTGTAGTTCCTCGAGTACAGATCCTTAACTTCTTTGGTTAGGTTTATTCCTAAGTATCTTATGGGTTTTGGTGCTATAGTAAATGGAATCGATTCTCTGATTTCCCTTTCTATATTTTCATTGTTAGTGTATAAGAATGCAACTGATTTCTCTGCATTGATTTTGTATCCTGCCACATTACCGAATTGTTGTATGAGTTCTAGTAGTTTGGGGGTAGAGTCTTTGGGTTTTCCACATAGAGTATCATGTCATCTGCAAAGAGAGAGAGTTTGACTTCTTCTTTGCCAAGTTGAATACCTTTTATTTCTTTCTGTTGTATGATTGCTATTGCTAGAACTTCTAACACCATGTTGAACAATAGTGGTGAGAGTGGGCATCCTTGCCTTGTTCCTGATCTCAGAGGGAAGGCTGTCAGTTTTCCCCTTTGAGAATGATATTCACTATGGGTTTTTCATAGATAGATTTTATGAGGTTGAGGAATGTTCCCTCTATCCCTATACTTTGAAGAGTTTTAATTAGGAACGGATGTTGTATTTTGTCAAATGCCTTTTCTGCATCAATTGAGAGTACCATGTGGTTCTTCTCTCTTCTCTTATTGTTCTATCACGTTGATTGATTTGCGAGTGTTGAACCACCCTTGCATCCCTAGGATAAATCCCACCTGGTCATGGTGGATAATCTTTTCAATGTATTGTTGTATCCTGTTAGCAGGGATCTTGTTGAGAATCTTGGCATCCGTATTCATCAGAGATATTGGTCTGAAGTTCTCCTTTTTGATGGGGTCTTTGTCTGGTTTGGGGACTAGAGTGATGCTGGCTTCATAGAAAGAGTCTGGAAGTTTTCCTTCTGTTTCTGTTTTTCAAAACAACTTCAGGAGAATAGGTGTTATTTCTTCTTTGAATATTTGGTAGAATTCCCCAGGGAATCCATCTGGTCCTGGACTCTTGTTTTTGGAGAGGTTTTTGATCACTGCTTCAATCTCATTACTAGATATAGGTCTATTCAGATTGTCAATGTATTCCTGTTTTAGTCTTGGAAGTTTATAGGTTTCTAGGAATGTAGCCATATCTTCTAGGTTGTTAAACTTATTGGCATATAATTGTTGATAGTAATTTCTGATGATTGTTTCTATTTCCTTGGTGCTAGTCGTGATCTCTTCCCTTTCATTCATAATTTTATTAATTTGGGTCATCTCCCTTTTCTTTTGGATTAGTTTGGCCGATGGTTTATCGATCTTATTGGTTATTTCAAAGAACCAGCTTCTAGTTTCATTGATGTATTCTACTGTATCTTTAGTTTCTGATTCAGTCATCTCTGCTCTAATTCTAATTATTTCCCATCTTGTGGGGGGGGTTTGTTTAATTTTCTGTTGATTTTCCAGCTCTTTAAAATGTAATGAGAGTTGGTTTATTTGGGATTTTTCAATTTTTTTGAGTGAGGCTTGGATGGCTATATATTTCCCCGTTAGGACTGCCTTTGCTGTATCCCATAGGTTTTGGATCAATGTATCTTCATTCTCATTGGTTTACATGAAGTGTTTCAGTTCTTCTTTGATTTCGTGGTTGATCCACAGATTCTTTTTTTTTTTTAAGATTTTATTTATTTGACAGAGAGAAATACAGCCAGAGAGGGAACACAAGCAAGGGGAGTGAGAGAGGGAGAAGCAGGCTTCCCGCCGAGCAAGGAGCCCGATGTGGGGCTCGATCCCAGGTCTCCAGGATCATGACCTGAGCCGAAGGCAGTCGCTTAACCAACTGAGCCACCCAGGTGCCACCTGATCCACAGATTCTTGAGCAGGATCGTCTTTAGCTTCCAAGTGTTTGATTTTCTTCTGAACTTTTTATGGTGGTTGAGTTCCAGTTTCACAGCATTGTGGTCAGAAAATATGCAGGGAATAATTTCAGTCTTCTGGTATCAGTTGAGCCCTGATTTGTGACCTAGTACGTGGTCTATTCTGGGGAAAGTTCCATGTGCACTCAAGAAGAATGAATATTCTTCTGTTTTAGGGTGGAATGTTCTGAATATATCTATGAGATCCAGCTGGTCCAATGTATCATTCAAGGCTCTTGTTTCTTTGCTGATTTTCTGTTTAGATGATCGGTCCATTGCTGACAGTGGTGTGTTAAGATCTACAATTAATGTGTTCATATCAATATAACTCTTTTATTTTGCTTAACAGTTGGGTTAGGTAGTTCGCTGCTCCCATGTTGGGGGCATAAATATTTATAATTGTTAAATCTTCTTGGTGTATAGACCCTTTGAGAATGATGTAGTGTCCTTTTGTGTCTCTGACTATAGTCTTTAGATTAAAATCCAATGTGTCAGATATGAGAATCACTACCCTGGCTTTCTTTTGAGATCCATTGGCATGAAAGATGGTCCTCCATCCCCTCACTTTCAATCTGGAAGTATCTTTAGATTCAAAATGTGTCTCTTGTAAACAGCATATGGATGGGTCCTGTCGTTTTATACAGTCTGCAACCCTGTGCCTTTTTATTGGAGCATTTAGGCCATTCACATTGAGAGTGATTATTGATAGATACGTTTGTATTGACATCATGTTGCCTGTGAAGTTCATGTTTCTATAGATTACCTCTGTAAATTTCTGTTCTGTGTCACTCTTGGGTTCGTTTCTCTTTTATAGAACCCCTATTAGTATTTCTTCTAGTGCTGGCTTGGTGGTTGCATAATCTTTTAGACTTTGGCAGTCTGGAAGCTCTTTATTTCTCCTTCCATTCTGAAAGTCAACCTTGCTGGGTACATTATCCTTGGTTGCATATTTTTGTCATGTAATTTCCTGAATATGTCTTGCCAGCCCTTTCTGGCTTGCCAGGTTTCTGTGGATAGGTCTGATATTATTCTGATGGTCCTCCCTCCCTCCTGGGTAGTACCAGGAGCTTAATATATTGCTTTTTTACCGATGTTGGGGTTTCACAGTTATTCTGATGGCAGTACGTAAGGGATTGCTTCCCCCTAGTTGCCCTTAAGACATATTCTTTGACTTTATGGTTCATGAATTTCACAACTATGTGCCCGGAGGTTTTTCTAGACTCATTGATCTTGGGGGCTGTCCTCTCAGCCTCTAAGATACAAACACTTGTTTCATTCCCCAGATTAGGGAAATTTTCATCCAGGATTTGTTCAACTATATCTTCTAGGCCTCTGTCTCTCTCAATTCCCTCAGGGATTCCCATAAGTCTGATATTGGAGCATTTTATAGCATCATTTATTTCCTTAATTCTATTTTGGATTTTAGCTATTTATTCCAAGACTTTTCTTGCTCCTCCTTCTCAATCCGTCTGTCTTCTAAATCACTAATGCAATCTTCAGCTTCACCTACCTTAGCTGTTAGTGTATTTAATTTAGATTGGATCGCATTAATATCCTTTTTAACCTCTGCCAGTTTGGCTTTCAGTTCTTCCCTTACAGCTCCTATCTTACCACTAGTGTTCTTTTCCAATTTAGCCATTGCTTGGATGATTGCTACCCTGAATTCCATTTCTGTCATATCGTTTGTGTCCATATCCAGTAGTTCTACGACAGGGTTTGCAGTCTCTGAATTTTTCTTCTTTTGGTTGTTTCTCCTCTGAGTCATTTTGGTGAGGGGTGGTTGAGGGGATGTATAGCTAAATATATCAACCACTCTCCAGGTGAGTTGCTCATTGGAAGGTTTTGGAGCAATCAGAAGTCACCACTGAAAAGGAAGAAGAATGAAAAAAGAGAAAAGAAGCAAGAAAAAAACCTGGCCAAAACTGGCCCCAATGGTAGGATTTATATGGCACAAAACCAAAAAAGAGTAAAGAAAAAGACTGTTGAAATTAGAAGAAAGTTGAAGAAATCAAAAAGCTATAACCAACCCAAACAACCCCCAAGAAAAGTATTTATATATTACAATATATTATATATACAGGAACACTGACAGAAGAATAGGATGGGAAGTTAAGTATGAACCCTCATTGTGGGCAAGGAAAGCATTTCAGATCCTCCTGGGTGTGTCTTGTTATTATTGTTAGAGGACTCCACTTTCTAGAGATATAGGGAAATTATAACTGGTTTATATATAGGGGTAGTATTGAATAGGAATGAAGGATTACCTTGAAGCTTATATCTATGCATATATTTAAAAGAAAAAAGAATAAAGGAAAGAAGAAAAAAAAAAGAAACCAAAAACAATAACAACAACAAAACAACAACAATAACAACACAGATATGTTTGAAAAAAGTTCAAGGTAAAAAGTTATTATGGAGTGTTGTATTAAGTATCATGTTGTAATATTAAGTGGGTTAAAAAATAAAAGAACAGAAGCTGTGAGAATGAATTTAAAATTTAAAACAAAAACTTAAAATTTAAAAATAAAAAGTTAAGATAATAAAATTAAAAACTGTATCTGTAAAACATACAGCTTTTGGGGTAGTACCAGGAGCTTAATATATTGCTTTTTCACTGATGTTGGGGTTTTACAGTTTTATGGAGACCCTTTGTTGTTGTCTTTTTGTTTTTCTGGCTCACCTTCTGGGTGAGGTGCCTGCCACACTGTTTTTCAGTCAGTGTTACCTGGGCTGAATCTCTCCGCTCCCTTTCTAGGGGCTCAGCTCTATGGCAACCAGGTTTTCAGGCCTTTGTTCTCAGGAGGATTTGTTCTTTTGTGACTTTTTGCAGCTTTTCGGAAAGTCAGGGCCAAGTAAGATGTCTCCATCCAGACCTCAGTCTCAGAGAGAGACCTCAGTTAGCTCCCCTCTGGATGGTGTGGGGCACACAGATTCTCTCTGTATTTTCTCTTGCACCCCGCCACTTCTTATAAGTGCCACGCACCTGCAGCCACTAGTCAGAGTGGCACCTGAAGCCCCCACTTTTCACTTCACTCCTGCACCACAGAAGCCACGGCTGCTGCCAGTTCGTGAGAGCTTTCCTCTGCCCAGGTGGTGTCTGGATTCCACACCCACGCTGGGAGCACTAAGACCCCATGGTCCCACACGTTACACGGAAGTCTGCAGAATCCCCTCCAGTGCAGTTTGTGCATGCCTAGCCCAAGCGGGGGACCAAGCGGCTGTTTTAGGGATTCCCACCCCTGAAAGGGAACTGAAATTTCTATGCAAAGGCCAGTTCCATCCTATGATCCCCAGAGGACTTGCAGATGTGGTCAGAGACATGACTGAGAGATCATGGAGCTTGAGAGAGGCATCAAGGAGCCACAGCAAGGAGGTGTTCTTGTATTTGGAATGGGTTATTTGGGAGAAGCAAGGTGGCCTCCTAAGAGGTGGTATCATGACAGACTCGGGTTCAGATTTCAGTGGTTGGCCACTCTGTGCAGGAGCCTGGGCAAGTTGCTTAACCTCGCTGTGCCTATTTTGTCACCTGGAAATGATGATACATTTATTAATCATCTCTTGGGAGTATTGGAAATCTTCATTGAAAAGATGTAAGTCATCCCAGGGACTGGCAGGGAGCGAGCTTTCAATAAATGCTAACAGAAATTTCTGGTACTAAAGATAATAATGATAGTTACAGAAACCAGTAGGCTGAGGAAACTTGAGCCAGTATTTCCCCAGAAGCGATTCCCTTCCTCCTCCGCCCATACTGCCATTGATTTCTTTGCAAGACTCCTTTTCCTTAAAAAGGAGTCTGTGCTTATTTATCTCCCTTTCTTCACCTTCCCCTCTCTCTTAAATCCATATCAGTTTTTTTTTAAAATAACAGCTTTATTGAGATATGATTCACATGGCATCAAATTCACTCTTTTAAAGTATATACTTCCAAGTTTTTCTAGAGTACTGACAATGTCATGGAACCATCACGATGGTCTAATTCCAGATTATGTTCATCATCCCCAAAAGAAACCTTATGCCCATTAGCAATAATTCCTCATTCTTCCGTGGTGACTGCTAACTTACTCCCTGTCTCTATGGATTTGGCTATTCTGGACATTTCCCATAAATGGAATCAGACAATATCTGACCTTTTATGTCTGGCTTCTTTCATGAAGCTTAATTCATTTAGCATAACTCTTT